>CM055848.1:24713948-24993948 GCA_029490765.1 Euthynnus affinis | reverse complement strand
TAGCTACATGTACACACAATATAGTGCTTTTATATTTCATGTCCCTGGTTTTTGTGTATTTTCCTGGTGGTGTGTTTCATGTTTTCTTACTTTGTGTACATGTGTGTCTTTTCCTGGCTTTGTGTGTGCCTGCCAGTGTTCCTGCTTCTTTGTTCCTCGGTTGCTGTGTGTCTAGTTTAATTGCAGGCCTTTGAGGGGGAATCGATTTGAGCAACAAGATAACTAAGTTATCAAACTGTTTCATTGACTGGCTGTCCCTTCTCTCTCTATCTTTTGCCTCCTCCCTATTTCTTCTCTCATTTTACTCTCCCTGTCTTCCTTCTTTGCTCCCCCCCCCCCGTCATCCATCTATTTACCCAACTTTCTCATCTATTGTTCATTTTCCTCTCCCTCCCGCTGTCTCTCCTCTCTGCGCTCATTCTCCCTCGCTGTCTCTCACCTCCTCCCCCTCACAACAGGCCGACAGACCTGTCCACCGGAGAAGTTTGATTGCGGAGGGGCTGCCAGCAAATGTGTCTCGTTGTCATGGCGATGCGACGGAGAAAGGGACTGTGAGAATGGGGCAGATGAAGAGCAGTGCGCTGCAGGTGAGTTTGTGGCAGTTGCTGGAAATGTGGGATGGGGGGGTAGTTAAAGACTGACAGGAGGAAAAAAAAGGATGGAACAGTATCTATTCTGAGCCTTATTGGAACTCAACTTTTCTTTTCTGTCATTTACTGAGTGCAAAACTGAAAAGATTTAGAATAGTCACTCACTCGCAACAGAAGATAACTGTTTTGTTTTTGTTTGTTAGACTAAAAAAAATGTTATTAGCCAGAAATAATCTGACATTTGTAAACTGCTGTTATGGAATTTCCCACATCTGTTTTGGCTGTAGGCAGCAGAGATAATGAAGAAAATAGTTCTGCAGTTGGTTTAATGATCATTAGTGAATCCAATGTTCTCAGTATAGAGCTCTCGTTTGCTTGTGGTTGTTTATTGTGTCCCGTCTATGATTAATGCAGAATACAAATAGTATAACGATCTATTTTTACTTAACATGACTGGGCTTGTCTTCTCTTTTATGACGTGTAACATATGTGTAGCTTCAGACCTCTCGATAGCCATCTCTTTCTAAAATGACTTGAATTCAGTTTTAGAAAGGGTTTTCAATTTGTTAAGTCTTTTAAGTGCATATAACACAGAATGACATACCTGTGCTGTGAAGCACTTATCTTTTGCCAACTGAAGACCCTGAAAACTCTTAAAAAGAGACGGGAACAACAGAGGTGAGCAGTAAGAAAAAAATAAGAAAAAAATAGTGGAAAGAAAATCATGATTTCTGAGGTGAGAACGTGAGAAAAGGTAGGAAAAACAACTTGAAAAGTTGAAAGTCCCATGTGATAACATTCCTAGAGATGTGATATTAAGGCACCTCTTCTTTCAAGAACAACTGCATCTCACAATGTTTATTGGTGGCGTCTTTTTTTTTTTTTTTTTCCTCAAACCCTGGGGTGATGATCAATTTTTAGTTCAGATCTAAAAGAATACATAAAAATGTCAAAACTGGAGTTATGTGGCTTTTACTGAATATCAGCATTGCAAAGAAAGTGTAGAAGTTTCCTCTACACTTTCTAGTCTGTCACCTGGGTCGTCGCATATTTTAAGATTCAGTTAAGATCTGGTCCAAAGTGCAACCAGGAGTATTTTTAACTTTACGTCAAAGCTGCCAAAAAAAGTCAAATGTTTCATCTCGTCATTTATTCATATGTGTTTTCTGTGTTATGTGTCTAGAGATGTCAAACTGATCTGTTTTTCCTCCCCACAATCTTGTCCTTGTTCTTGGCTGTTGCTTGATGAGCTGGAAATGAGGAAAAGCAGGTCAGTCTGCAGACTGGCAGAGTTGGGCCAATGGTGTTTTAAGGGAAGTGAAAACCGCTTATGTATCTTGAGAAGTTTATGTTTCAAGGTGTGTCTTATACTTCCAAATCCTTTATGTATGTTTTCATAGATGGAATCACACCAAGGCAAACACAGATTTGCATATACAGTTGGGCTCTGTTTTTGTGAATGAAGACACGGAGCACAAAGCTCAGTCAAGTGTGTCATGCAAAGTGTGCAGAGGGCGTGGCAGCACACTTTTAGTAAGAGGCACATAGTTACAGTATGCAAACAGAGTGGGACTAGGAATATTATCAAACACATTATCAGTAGATGTGTTTAATGTAATTTTGTAATACTGCATCTTATGCTGGTAAAAAAAAAATATTCACATGCATAAAGCTTTATGAACTAACCATGTACACTCCATCTGCCTCTCCTTTACACTCTACAGATGGACTCATGTGTCCATGTCACACCACCTCCTGTAGCCCACGTCCTCACAGCTGGTATCAAAGCTGTAAAAAGAGGCATTGATTTTCATCAGTGTGGACATCTGGCCTACAGCACTATTGATTTTAAACCTGCGACAAACACACATTCTACCACACATGCACACGCAGCAATTTTCGGAAGAATATAGATTGCATGTAATATTTGCCCTTTCCAAAACATGTGTCCTGTCATATAGAAAGAAAAAAATATATATTTATAATATAAAATATATTTCCAGAGTTGTTTTGAATTTCTGTTTAAACATCTGTATGTGGGTGTCAGACTGCCAGAGTGATTACATTTTTGTGGAGTGAATGCAAACTTATTCTTGTCACCACTTTTTACAAGATGCTCTTGTTGAGTTAGGATGGAATGGATGTAGCTGGGGAGAATCCTCGAAAGGATAAAAGACACAAGATGTGTGTGTGTGTGTGTGTGTGTGTGTGTGTGTGTACAGTATGTGTCTGATGCATCTTGCTCCATTTCCATAATGTTGCCATCGTCCCTCAGGCACTGCAACATTCATATGCTGAAAGTGATGCAGAAAATGATACATACACATTGTAAGATAGTGGATATTGTTAAATTCTCTGAATACTTTCCCGTATGTGCACAACCGAAGATGTGTCAAATACGATGAACTGACATTTTTAATGAACTTCACCAACTGCAGAAGCAATTTAGATTTAATTATATCCAAAAACTTTAATTGATTTTCATTTAGAGTGGTGCCATTTCATTACCTTGAACACCCTGGGGTTAGCAAGTAGGTAATCTAACAACAAAACTCTACACCCACATGTACACAACACATTAGTTGTTGTTGTTCAATGTAATATATTGTTTTTAAACCATGAATAGTGGCTAACTATCAGAAGCTCATCACAGCAGTCACATTTGTACTTTAAAAGCATGTTGCACAGATGTTGCATTATTGTTCATTTCCATTGAGGCGTCCTGTGGTTTGCAGCACCGAGCTTACTTCATTTTCTGTGTCTGTCTTCACATAATTTCCTCTCTTGCATCTATGCTGTCTCTTTCTGTCTGTCTCTGTCTTATGTTGGGTTCTGATCTCTGAGTTTTTATGGTCTATGAGCAATTATTCTTAGAAAAAAAGAGGAACAGATGAAATTGAGTTGTACACATGCCAGAAACATTTTTTTTATTTGAATCCAGAACTTCTATCTTGGATAATGAGTGAAATTTAAATAAGTTTAAAAACTGAATTTTTAGCAAACTGTATTTTCCCAGAAATTCATTAAAAATGATGAACACTACAACTGTGGGATGTTAACAGCCTCCCCGAAAACGATCAGCTCTTGAAAGACACCAGTTATTTTAATGTAAATGTTTTTGACATTCAGAAAGCTTATTTACAGTGTTTACTTTAACTCAACTGATGCAAAGACATGAAACTTACAATTTCTCTTTAATTTCCCATATTTCAGAAACTGTAGCATCATTTTCTTGACAGGTGGTTAGAAACACATCTTCACTCTCGTTTTTTTTTTTTTGTTTTTTTTTTCCATATTTTCTCTACTCTCTACATCCTCGCTCTCTGTGTCTCTCCACCCTTTCATTCATCTCCATTCTGTCTGTTAGTTGTTAGAGAGCAGGCTGCTAGTACACAGAGAGATCACATTAGGGAGTTTGTAGCCACGACCTAATGAAAACAACAGCCGCTGTTGATTTAGTCATGTAACCCAAGCTGCCGGTGCATTGTTCACATACCATTTCTGCCTCTCTGATGTACAATATAAACTGTCTAAAACAAGAGTGCTTTTTTTTTCCCCCTCTCTCCCCTCCCTTGCCCATCACAGCCACATTCGCTTTTTTATTCTCTTTTCATTCCTGCGTATTGACACAGAGGGCAATCAGAGACTATATGCTCTTTCCATTGCCTTTCATCTGCCTGACCTGTGTGAACCTCTATCCTTTATTGCATTGGAAAATAAAGTGGTTAATACAGCTGTGAAATATTTCATAGAGGTCTTGATGATAATTGATTTCCTGCCTGATGTGGTTTGAGTGTGCATGTGTGCGTGTTGTGGGAGTCCTGCCGCTATAATAACCTGTAGAGATCTGCTTTTGATCTATCATTTAAAGATGAAAGTGATAGCGAGGAATATTAAGAAGTTCATCTGACGCTCGGAAAAAAATGCCTCCGCTATCCGAGTTCACACATAAAATTCCACTTCAAGAGACAAATAATGGATCTTTCATCTTCTTTTTCTTTTCATCAGTGCATTTTCAGTTCAGACATGTCACAACAAAGTTTATTAAATTTGCAAATATAACAACTACTTGCGGAGTAGTGTACAGCCATACTTCGGGCTGCACAAGGCATTAATACCCATGCAACCATAACTTCAAATAATATTTCTGTTGTTAGGCTTTTTTTATATATATAAGTTCTTCTTAGTATGGTGTGTATGTGTATATACTGTATGCTTGTATCTGTTGTGTAGTTGTCTGACAGCCTGACTTAATGATGGACTCCCTGTAGCCTGAAATACCAGACAAAACTAATGAAGGTGTCTTTAGGAAGAACAGATATTTCAGGCCATTTCTTGAAAGAAAACAGATCAGAAACTGATTTTTATTATAACTAAACAGTATCAGATATCTGTAAAAAAAACATCTCACACTGCTCACGTAGGACTAGATGTTATTTCATATGTTTAGCAGATTCCTGAAATGCCAATCTTGTCATTTGCTGCATTCAAATAATTGCACAAATATTTTTTACTCCGACCAAATTGAGCAGGCTTTTTCTTTTGAATGCAGCTTGTGAATGACGCCATTCCACCAAAGTAAATTAGATCTGCCTCAATTGTAAACTGCAACAAGAATCATTTGAAAATCATCTTGCTCCTTCCCGCGTTGACGAAGCACAATGTTGACAGTCAGACAAAGGAGGAGAATAATACAGGTGAAAAAAAAAATTTGCAGATGAAAAAACAGGCAAAGAATGAATTCTTCACAACATGTTATAAATAAGATGATCAGGTATATCAATCTACCTTCTTTTCTCTCCTGACACTTTGCGCTTTATTAAAACGGAAGAGGCATAAATGCAAATCAGACCAACGCTCAGTTTCACTGGCACATAACCTAATCATGCTGTTGCCACATGTATTATTTTTGGCAAATTGATTCATATTTGATGTCACAAACACAGATACGTGACAAATCAATCCGATAGCAGTTGTATTAGGAGACTGCGAATGCTAGACTGGCTTTCTAGCGTTGCCCACATTTCTTCAAAACATGCCGCCATTCAGGGTTATCAGCAATAGGCAGACACACTCATCTCTTAAAAGAAAAAGTTACTTAAAAAGCAGATTTTATAGGAAGCGGGGGAAATGATGGCATGCTGATGAATGTTTTTTTTTTTAATGTGTACAAATTGTGTATGCAGTATTTGACCATCTGTAAGCACACATCGCCACCTTTTCCTTTCATCATCTAACCCCTAGGAACATACTTCCTGTTTGAAATCTCATGCGTTCACCCCTTTTGCGCTTTAAATCCTTCGTTTCATCCTCCCCGCCACCATCTCCCTCCACCTCTGATCTCCCCTCCTCTGCCTCTTTTCCCTCCCTCCCTCGGCAGCTATACAATTGGAGTACAGCGAACGTTAATTAGGGCTGCTAATTGAGCATATCCAAATGTTGAATAAAACATGGATCCAGGAAGAGAGGTTCTTTATTATATTCAGAGGAGGGCTCTGAAGAAAGTTTATGAGTCTTTAATTTATGTTAATGTGAAATCGCATTTGTTTAGGCACAGCACTGCTGCTAGCCATGTTTACATACTTCAGGGTGTGTGTGTGTGTAGGTAAAACATATTTTTTTTAATGTTTTGGTAAAGAGGGTGTTTTCATGAAGGATAGCTTCCCTTCCTGTTTGCTGTATACAACATTTGAAAAGTGCTCTTTACCTGCTCACCCATCAACTTTTAAATTCAACAGAGTGAACTGTGTAAGTGAATTAATGTGTGTGTGTGCATGACTGTGTCTTTGCGTGTATGTGTGTGGCCTGTTGAGGCGCTGATTCAGCGTGCGCAGGAATGACCCTGCTTGCTCAAGATTGATCACTGGAGAAGTTTACATTCCTACAACCCTAATAAGATCACGCACACTTAAATGAGAACAGACACACATAGGATTAAGTAGTTTTCCTCTTACCTTCCGACGAATGGCACACGCTTGTTAATAAGAATGAATAAAAACGATCAGTGTCAGAGTTGGAATGAAGAGGTTGAGTTAATTTAATTTGTCCACAAGCAAGTGAATCAATTCCCCCAAATATTAATTAAAACGTGTCTTGTTTGTGTCATTACTACCTGGGAGAGGGAGAAAAAAATTGGTCACTCTCTTTCTCTGTGTTTTTATCCTCGTTTCTTTCATTCTGTATTTCCTCTCATTGCATCCACTCTCATACTTTAATACTTTCATCTATGTGTACTAACCCGCCGTTAGCAGCAGCTTAGCTGTATCACAGTCAGGCAGGCTGTTTCTGATCCTTAGAGAGCTATGAAAATCATTATGACAGTGTAGCTACAAATAGCATGCTAATATAAAAGCCATAATGGAAACACTTATTACACACGGCTCCCATTTCCACTTCATGTCTCAATTTCATATATAGAAGCATTTGAAGGGATACAGTAGACTACAGACAAAATAAACCAAAAGACACTCTTAATGTGTATCACTCCATGCTGATACTGTCATTTAAAATGCCAAACAAAGTACTGTATGTGGATTTATGTTCCTGTGACAGTGGTATACTGATTAATGATACATCAATGGTGTATAAACATAAGTTGCAGTCACTCCACTTAAATTTATCACCACAGACCAGCAGATTATTGTGGTATTAAAAAGGTTTGATTCTTGGTCTGAATCCTCTCTGGTTGTAGTTTGTTTTTTATGCTCTCCGGTTTAAAGGTAGACTGGAAACACTGAATTCACTGTCTGTGTGATGCTCAGACTCTGATAGCCATATAATGTGCTGGTCCACTGGTAGACTGTGCAGGTTGTTACCTTGTGTATGTCCACTGCATCAGTAAAGGGTTCTTTTTGGGTGCCTTTGGCTTTCTGACTTTGCTTGACTTTACTCTCTTTTGCAGTTCCAGTGCCTGCTCCACAGACACTTACCACAATCTGTAGACTGGGATAAAGTGAGATAAACAGAAGCAGAGACAACCAGACAGAGAGAGAGACGGGAGTCAGAGACACTCCTGCGGGCCCTGGGGACCTGTTGCTCTTTTCACATTAGCCTGTGCTGCTATGTTACATTACAGCATGCTGCTGCTGGATCGATGCCCACCGGGGATATGTTAGTTGGTGTTTTATTGCAGGGCAGAGAGGGGCGGAGGAGAGGGAGACGTCGAGTGTGTGTGTGTGTGTGTGTGCTCTACTGTATGTGTGTGTCATTCTGATAGGAAATAGAAGGAGGGGAGTGAATAAAGTGGCACATTGTAAGTGTTTTTGTTCAAGAAGATACAAGTTTGTCTATAAACTCAAGGACCTTCTCATCCGGGAAACATTTGTAACTGAACACAAGTGAGATGCAAGCTGTGCAAACCATGGAGACACATCAATGTGCAAACTGCACATCATTGTCACCCCTGACATCTATGCATTATATAGTAAAACTTCTCTAGTCCAGCTTGCCGTACAGTAAATGTAACCTTTATTTCATTATTTGATAACAGATTCAAAGAGGATGAAGAGTCACTTAAACACATATAACAGTAGAGCGTATATGTGTAAGGATTTGTAGATAACCATGTGTTAAAATGGTGTATAGTTGTACAGAACGTGCGCTTGCGGTGGCATGTTTCTCCTCTTTTATCTTGCTTCACCGACGTTTCCACTAGAAGAGAGGACTGCATAGACAGAGAGTGGTAGGCTCTTGTCTCAGAGTTTCTTCCCATTACATTCTCCTTCATTTATAATCCTTTGACTGCTCTCGCTGTGTGCGTAGGTGTAATGTAATGGAGTGCCGGCTCACAAACGGGCTCGCCGCGCACCCAGAGGCGGTTGCACTTGCTTTAGACTCAAGCAGACCATTTCTCCCCAGCGATACCTTTTTAAAAACATTACTCATTCCTCTCTCACCCCCAACCTCGCCCTTCTCCCAGCACACATACACACACACACACAGTCGGGATCACATGGAGACGACAGCCCGCTCGTCCTATAGACTTGACCAAGGTGAAAACAGTTTGCTCCGACCTTAGGGGATGCAACGGAACATAAAAGTGAGGAAGACCTTTTGACTTTGCTGCTTTCCTGGAGAGTAACCTGTAGACCTAAGTCCCATTCATTTCTACATAAGCATGCGTTCTAGTAGACTTTATTCCATAATGTAATTTTGCAGAGTTGATGAAAAGATGAGAAACATGCACTTATACATTTTATGATAGCAGACAGTATGTCTTGAAGTATGTTGAGATTGACAATTTTGCTTCATGTAGCCTTCATCAAACAACATTTTTATGTAGAATTACCTTTTATTAGCCTCCTTGAGGAGAAAATCAACAGATACAATACATGTGTACTCTGACTGAGTTCTTTTTTCATATGCTATTTCATCCAGACCCCTCCTTTTTCCTCTTGTCTCTGTACATTCATGAAGTAAAGTCTTACATCTTCGTCATATATGCACATTTTTTTGTGAATTTTCAATCAAGTTGAAACATTTTCAACTTACAAAAGCATGGTCTTTGTCTCAATGCATCCGCACCCTCTTGCATTTTTGGACTTTGCATACAAACACCACACCTTTTAGAATTCACTTCCCATTCATTACGAACACACTTTAAGAGTCACTGGAGCTGACGTTGTTGAACTAATAAAATATAATGTTGCCATATCATCCACAATGATCAGCTTGTCAAAATATTTTAGTTTAGAAATCATCTTAACCTTTTGTTTCCCAGACAGACCACTAACAGACACAAGGCTAGCCTGGCAGTAAGGTGGGACTATATGGCTTTCCTGCTAAATAGTTATAAAATGTGTTGGAATATGGAGAAAGAAACATGGTTTTTAGCTGTGTGGCGAGAGATCACACATGAAAAACCGCAACTCTGTCATTGTAAAATTATAATTATGTCATTATCATGCACCAGGCTCGGTAAAATGCAGGATTACATATTTGTTGTGGAGATTTAATCATCACACAAAATCACACTGACCTATTTTTAATGTATTCATAGATTTACTACTTGACAATTATCGAAGGAGATCCAATTATTTTCCAGACGTGTGTGTGCGAGGGAAGGGGGGAATGGGAGGGGGGGCACTGATAAGATTTAAGAGACAGAACCACAAGGATGGAGTGATGTCCATGTCACATTTTACATTTAATGGCTCAAATCTTATGAAATATTTTGATTAATGGCATCCACAATGTGCATTATGTCAATACACACATGCCTACAGGTATACAGAGACAAAGAAGGACATTCATCACACATACATGTATAGACTCTCATTCCACTGTGATTGCTTGTGAGGCAGTTCATATTCAAGTCTAAGTTGCTGTCAGATGGCATGGTGACTGAGCTATTGAAATATCCTGTGCTATTCAGTATATCGTCCCTGGTGGGCTGCGCGTGTGTGTGTGTTTGTGTGCATGCTTGTGTGCGTTCAGTGTATGTGTGTGCAATCCCCATAGTCCCTGCTCATTATGGAGGTGGTTAAGAGAAAGCCTTCCCCTGGTGTATACCAATCACATTACACACAGAGTTTCAGTCTCTCAGTGAATTTTCTGCCATTTTTCCTCTTCATCTAAGCTGCCATTTCACTTGGATTCCCCAGGCTGCACTGCCACACTACATCGAGGTCTTACTTTCGGTGGCTTTTCACACTCAGTTTGACATGTTTTTACTCTGCAAAGACAGCTTTACCAGCACTGGCGAATCCAAAGACTATTTAGAATATTTAGTGGAGATGGGAGTTCACTTTGAAAAGGTGGGCTACTCCATTTTGCCATGTATTTCTTATGCTGAGCAGTTAGTTAGTTATTCAGTTTTATCAATATCTGATTTAGATGTTTTGAATTAAATCACATTTCCCTTTTTAATAATATTAAGATTCTAGAATTTAAACCCTTGTGCAGGCATTTGATTACATTTTGTGTCCCTCGTTAACTCCAATATATTTGATGGACTCAAGACGCTCAGCATCCAAATCCTAGCCCACCTTTAATCTATGCAGTTATATTTACTCCTGCAATCGTTTTTTCTTTGACTCCAGCAAGCATTTTCTGCAGTGCTGGGTGGAGAGAAAAAATGATTATAAACCGAGTCAAGCTCAAACTAATCGCAACATCTGAGAGACAAACAGAGAGAATGAGCTGCTCGCTGCATCAGCAGGCATCATTTTGAATCCCTGAGGACCTGGATTTGTTCCATTAAGAGGAGTTAGAAGATTTCACCGAAGAAAATCCTTCCTGCTGTTATTTGAGTGATATAAGTGTGCTGGTATTACAGGTGCTGCTATAGTAAATGTGCAGTGTGCAATCAAGTTTAAAATACAAGTCCTCTGTCTTTACTATCTTGTATTATGTTTTTATACAGCTTTTTTTTTTTTAATATCTGTCAACCAGAAGAGATGACTGACATGCAAAGTGGCACTTTCCCACCAATGCTACGAGCATGTACTGTGGGCTCTGTGCCTGGTAAACCCCATTTGGCCAAGCTGTTGGAAACTGAATTTCTTCTGAAGCTGCCTTCTGTTTGTCAGCCAGTGATAAATCTATTCTGAAATTCATCTCTCCTCACTGTCTATCTGCCTATTCCATTAGGAAAAGAGGATCACTTTTATGTTACAGCAAGTTGAAGAGCTGAGGGCTCAGGGCCTGCCTGTCTGGTAGTCACAAGTGTGTATGTGTGTGTGTGTGTGTTAGTGCATGCTCCTATCTTCCTGCACTGATGCTTCAAAGGTTTAATGTAGCCAAAGCACCGATAAACACTTTGTGAGAACCCTGGAGAGGGACTGCATGTCAAGCTGTCTATGTCTGTCACTCTTCACACGCACACACACATACATACACACACACACACACACACACACACACACACACACACACACACACACACACACACTTAGGGCCTCACTGGTGCGCCTGCTGAATGTGTTTCATCAAAAGCATGATCTAAAACTTCCTCACTTCCCTGTTGTCCTTCTATTCTTTCTCCCACACAGCTCCTGAGTTTTAAGAATAAGTCACAGGTTAACATTTCTAGACATGTGCAACACACACAACCGTCTTGATACAGACGCAGGGATGCATATGCCCCTGGCGTTCTTCTTCCTCTGACGGTTTGCTGTTTTAATGATATCAAGGGTAATGGTGCCTGATACATAGTAAATGCTACATTAGCTAACCATCCTAAAAAACATTGACTCGGTGCATACAGATGTGTCTGAGCACCATGGAGCTGTGGAGTGCAAGGAGAGGAAACAAAATTTTTGATTTTTTTCAGCCACATATATAAAAATAAATGTAAACTACTTTTACCTAAAATACCCCTAAATCTCCAGTGTGGATAGAGGTGGTGAAGTGGGTCAGCTATTGTTAGTGAGACCAGGGATGTTTTCCATTTGACTAATGTGGCTCCTCGCTTCCCTCCCTCGTGTCTTAGCTCCTCCCAGTGAGGATGGAGAGAGAGATATGAAGAAGAGATGTGAGGTCGAAGGAATTAAACTGGACCTCCTCGCTCACTCCAGCGTCATTTTGAGGGGAAGGCAACTATTCATGATGCATGAAGCATCTCAACTGTCAAATATGTAGAAGTCACCTATACTAAACTGGTGAATGATCCGTGGCTGCACCTGGCTGTCAGAGAATATGAATAAATGAAGAAATAACAGGTAGACTATTTATAGACTATTTATCTGCTAATTCCTGAGAGAATGTAAACGAGCAATAAAACGGCTGTAAATGTTGAAATAAAATATTGTGAAAGTCTGACTCAGGATGATAAATTAAGAGACACTTTAACTGTGCAGCTGTATATTGTCCCTGAATGAGCCGAGATGTACTTCAAACAGAAAAGATGAAGAAAAAAAAATAAACAAAAAACTTATGCATAGGGTTACACCCATGTTTCTTCACTCTAAGCTCCTCGGGAAGCCTCCTGTCTGCTCATTCCTCGTGTCCTCTGAGGTGCATTCAAGGGATTGGAACATTCTTGATGATGGTGGCGTTAGATCGGTTTCCAGTTCACAGCTGGAGGACGGAGGAGCGAGGACGGGGGAAGCATAAATTAGCAGAATGGAAAGCACCCCTGGACAGAGCTCGCCTGCTTGCTGTTTAGGAAACAATGTTGCATTGCACCATTTTTTTTTTCAATTTGTCAGTTGCTGCTGTGCCTTAGAAGGATTATCTTCCACTGACCAAACTAACAAGAAATGATAATTTGCACAAATAGGGTAAAAATGTGGACCATCACCATCATTCATCTGCTCCAATCCCCGCTATTTATTCGATAATAAAGCAGCATGCACAGCTGAAAGTGGCATTTAATGTGGCATTTTGTTTCTGCAGGTAGAATATAGTGTTTTTTACTGAGTACATGACATTTTGCCTTTGTTTTGGTTAGGGGGATCCTGCTTTATGGGGTTAGGTTTTCATCGGAGATTGGAGTGGGCAAAGTGACAGGTCATGCGAACACCAGTTTCGAGTTATCCTCAAACCAGGAGAGCTATCGGAAACTCCTCAGTCTGAAGACCGGCTCGGCTCCATGTGAAAATAAATTTTCGAGGCAGTGGAAACCCATATTGCACGGCCCTGATGAAAACATACTCTGAAGTGTAGGATGTGGTTTGGGATGGATTTTTAATAAATATTGAATCATTGAACAGAATATTTTTCTTCCTGTTTTTTTTTTTTTTTTTTTTTTTCTCCCATCAATCCTCATGAATATAGATGATGATTTGTTTGGAATTGCCCTTGTGTATCTGACAGTACAAGGCATGCTTGACTCATCACGGATTTGCTTTTTATTGATGCTCTCGTGCGAAAGATAACGCATGCATATTGATATTCCATAGAGTAGATGAACATGTTGCTTGTCTACTGTACGGCCCATTAAGCCTACCCTCCGTTAAAATGCCTTCAGGTGTTGCAGTCTGTTTTCAGCAGATTTTAGAGCGAGTGTGTTTCTGTTCGCGGTTAAATGCAGCATTTTACACAGTGCTGTGAAGTAAGTGTTTCATTTCCATTTCTGGTTGTTAGAGCCGATCTGTGATCTTTAGCTTGCTTTTCCGAAAGAGAACACCTGGTCAACTAAGGTTTGTAGACAAGCGTGTGTGTGTGTGTATGTGAATGTGAGGGTAAGAGTGTGTATATGTGTGTATACACTTGTGCACATGTGTACATGGTCCTACACCACGGCTCAGTGGCTGACATGTTATACCAGAGTCTGATTGGATTCCACGCTCCAGAAACATTAAACCCAGTGACTCATAGAAAAAGGTTGAAGTGAGGTGTGTGAGGTATGTGTGTGTGTGTGTGTGTGTCTCTGCCCTACATGTGTTTGGATGCATATCTGAGTACAAATGGATTGTGTTTTTACATCCACCTGTATGTGTTTGCCTCTATTTAAGTGTGTTTTGGTAGAGATTACGCACAGTATATTTTCCTGTTTGTGTGCGTGTGTGTGTGCGGAGCTGCTTACTATAGACCAGTGCATGCTGGAAGAGAATTCAATTGTCCTTCAGATCAAGGTCAATGAGCTGTGCCCTATCTCCCTGCTCCATCTATTAGCTGTCCAGTGGTGGGTCTGGGGATGGATGGATAGAAAGCTTTGACCCCGAGTTAAACACAATCACGTACAGGTGGGGAAGGTTACTGTCAAGATGTAATCAGTAACAGATTACTGATTACCTATTTAACATTGTAATTGGTAGAATAATCCATTGGATGAATGTCTTTAATTAACAGTCAAGAGTCCAACTGTGTAATCCAGTCTGATTTCTCTCAACTCTTACTTATTTTTTTATTTTTCTCTCCTAAACCCTTAGAGGGTAGCATTTTTCATTTGTTGAAATTATTAGGATTTTTCAGACTAACTTTAGCAAGATTCTGTAATAGTTTTAATGAATGTCATTGTATTATATGGATTACTGTAACTAAGTCTATTCACTGTAATCCCACCATATCTAATCAGCTTCCCCTCACATCTGACCATCTATACTCACTGCCCTTCTCTGCTTTTAACTCTGCCTGCCTGCTGTTCAGGGGGAATATGCCCCTTTTGGAGGGAAAGGCTCTTTCTACTCTCACATCTGTCAATGGATCTACCACCCCGTGAGCTCCTCTAAGCAGCTGTCTCCTCTCCGATCTCTCCACTCTCTGTTTCCAAAGATTGGTGTTGGTCTTGTGTTAACAGAGAGAAACGTCGTCACTGTCTCATCGACCAGTCTTCTTGTCGTGTGTCAGCTTTGATGCAGCCAGGTGATAAGCTCCAAGAATTGAAGTGCCACACAGCTGAAGTGCCCATGTATATGCTCTGTGTGGATTTAGGAAGTTCACCTCGGAAAATAACGAATCCCAGCATGTTATATATTATGAGGATGTTCCTGTGTAAGAAGAAGAAGAAGATGATGATGATGATGATGATGATGATGATGATGATGATGATGATGACGATGATCTAAATCATCGTCAATGTTTAGTGTGGTTTCCATAAACAAATCAGGTATAATTTTATCAGAAAGCAGCAGGGTTTATGAGAAATGTGCTTATAATATTGAGATACATGCACTAACAGTATCACTAATGAGATATGAATTGTCTTAACAGTAGTCTCATTTGTTCACAGTGCAATTACCAATGTTTTAATTACTGTGACAGCCTCTTAGATGAAAAAGATGCATATACTATATCATTTTAACAATATTCGAACAATATCTAAAGAAAGAATTTAAGTAAAAGAGAGAGTTGTCATTTTAAATCATGAATGACCCTGAATGAACTGGCAGAACTGACCATATTTGATATTGATAAAAAATGTTAACTATTGTTCAGAAAACTAAGTTATTTAATATGCCAAAATGTTACAACTACTGTTAATCTAAGTACAATTAAAAATTTAGTGTCTTACCCCCAGAGTTGTTTATCTCTGCTCCACTTTTCCATTTCAGTCAGCTAACTATGTATAGCTATGAAACATTTGAAAAAATCCAGAGGTGGGTGGGAAAAGATGTCATTCCAATCTGTTTTTTTACTCTTGGTGAATGTTGCGGAAGAATGTGTTTATTACTTACAGTTCACATTCCTCTGAATTTCAAATTTAGAGTTGTTTTTATCCCTGAGACACAAATTAAGGTACTGCTTGCTACCAGACTGTTCCTTTAGTGGAAATAAAGCTACTGAGAGCAAACTATCTCTGTTTTAGTTTAGCATCCCGATGGGAACCACACTAACAAGCTTCTTTCCCAACCTTGCTGTTCATAGCTAACTCACCTGGCAGACCAAGCTCTCTGCTTTAATGAAAAAAACACTTTAATGCATAAAAAATAAAAGTGTTTAGTCTGACTAGCACGACATTATCACCCTCTGGGGTGAAGGAAAATATGTTTATGACTTTCATGAGCAAAAACCCTGATGCCATTTGTACAGAAAGTTTTTTTAAAATAATATAACTTGGGTATAACTTTACCCAAGTGTTTGTTTGCACAAACACCTTACGCAACCCCCAAACCACCTGAGCATCGGCTGGGATGCTGCTGATGTTGTTTATGTGCTCGTGTTAATTAAATTACTCAGATCTGAGTGGGGATGATTAGCATGCTAGCAGTAATAGCTAGCAGGGAATCCAATAGCCTATTATCATAATGAGTCCCTTTGGCGCACTGTGTGGGTAGGTAAAAGAGAGAGAGAGCTAAGCGGTTATGTCGGTCGCCCAGAGAGGACAGTTACATCAAAGGACAAGTGTTTTTTTTTTTTTTTTTTTTTTTTTTTTTAGCTGAATACATGATTCAAATTAATTTGTCCAACCTGGCTGGGATTAGATAAAGTCACTGCTGGGATGTGGCAATGAGGAAAGACGCAGTTGCAATAATAACCAAACACAGCATGCATAAATACAGTACAAACATACACTCTTACTAACAGAAGGCTTAACTATCATACATCATACTTTTGCAATCATTTCCCAGATTTGAGAGGTCCTGAGTCACTTTTGGAGAAGAAATGAACACATGCAATCACTGATACACGAACACTGTACACACACATAAACTCGAGCATTCCTGGGGGGGGGTTCTGCACTGCGGCAGACACCTGCAGCTGTGCCCCCACTCTGCTCGTTACACACCTGTTTCTACATACTGGACTTCTGCTGTACATATGCTCTCAACCTTGTGCTGAATATGGTTCGGTGTCATGTTTATCCAGTGTGTTTCTGTGTTAATAACTATTGCATGCATTGCTTAAAGGTAGAGATTTTGTAGCTGCGTTCTGAGACAATGTTTATTTTTCTTGAATAATTCATAATACATGCTTTTCCCATGAGGCAAGTTTACTGTTTTTTAGGGGTTTTTTTGGCTGGCTCTTAATCCCTTGTTAGTTTAACCGTTACTGCATATCTTCTCTTTGTTCTTCCACCTGCTATACTTTGTTCTGTCAGACTTCCAAGGAATGTACTATATGCTTTTTAAAAAGTTTTAAAGAGTTTTAAGAGACTTTTTTCTTTTACTCTCCCCAGACACCAAAAGCCCAAGAGCAATTGCCCTCTGCTCATTAACTTTAAAATTTAACACCACAGCTGTCTTTCTTTCCATCTCCAGAGATGAAGAGAAAGACTTACTGTATTGCTGCATATATTCCTACTCCCCCATGGAGTGTGAATATATGCAGCAATAAGTTAACTATATCTGTCCTCTAACTCACATTTTCTCTCATCTACTCCCACATGCACTACTATCTGCTTCCAATAAGCAGATAAGGGCAGCGCAACAGCTCAGTGGTTAGCACTGATACCTCACAGAAAGTAGATCCTGGGGTTGATCCCGAGCCGTCCCAGGTCCTTTCTGTGTAGAGTTTACATATTCTCCCCATGTTCGCATGGGTTTCTGTCTTTATTTTGCTGATATTTGCAGAACATCTTCTATAATGATAATAATAAATGATGATGAATAATGATAATTAAAATGAAAGAAACATTGTCCCTGAAAATATTAACATCCTCTGTTTTTCATCCACTTGTAGATGCCAAAGCCTGTCCGTCTAAGGATTTCCAGTGCCGTAACGGGAAGTGCGTGGCACCGATCTTCGTCTGCGATGGCGACGACGACTGCGGGGACTCCAGTGACGAGGAGAAGTGCTCTGCCCCCACCTGCGGCCAGCACGAGTTCCGCTGCAATGATTCCGAGTGTATCCCGGCACTGTGGAGCTGCGACGGTGACCCAGACTGTAAAGATAAGTCAGACGAGTCCATGGAGCGCTGCAGCAGGAGGACGGAGCCCCAGAAACCTCGGTGCCCGGTGGGCGAGTTCCAGTGCGGGAGCGGCGAGTGTGTCCACATGAACTGGAAATGTGACGGAGACGCAGACTGCAAGGATAAATCTGATGAAGCAAACTGTCGTAAGTCAACCGCAGACATGTTGTATGTATGAGAATAGATAGATGAATGTGTGGATAGAGAATTAGTGTTCATGTTTACCAAATAATTTCGCCTTTATCCTTTTTAAATTATCGCCAAGAAAGCTCCCAAAGGAACTAAAAACGACAGATTTTTTGGTGATAGCACCACAGAAGTCCAAAGTTATAGTATTGGAAAGACCAGCAAAAGTAATTCTGTGGACATATTGCTTCATTAAAATGAACATGGACTATGTAGTTTATATTGAAATAATTCCATGAGTACATTTTAAATCTATGGAGAGTAGCTCCATTTTGGGCAGACATGCTCAGGGAGATTGCTTTGCTCGTTTGATGAGCCGAGAAGAATAAAACTGCATTTGCAGCATTCACATAATAGAGGAATTTGTTATTGAATTGCAATTTTATGGTTCTTTTATGTATTTTGTATCTGTTCTACAGTGCAACAGCTACACACAGTACTTGTTAGGATGATAAATTGCTTGTTGGCTGTGTTTTTCTTACTGAATTTCTTAATAATTATAATACTAGTTGTAGCCTTTAATGGGAGAGATTAATCGAGAACCATAATAATGCATGTTGTGTTGTAGAACAATGGCAATGTGTGTCATTCGCCACTGGTTGACTATACTTCAAAGGCTGACATGCTGTGTATTGTGAACAAAGGCTGTGTGACAAATCTCGTTATGCCGTCAAATGATTGAAGGAAGATCAATGCTAACTTTATCACGATGATCCACGAGTGTGTTGCCATGCAACCATGTGATCTGTAGAAGCAGAAGGAGAACCTCGGAGTGCATGTGTGACCGTATGTGTTTGTTGTGCAAGTACGTGTGCGTGAATGCGTGTGTGGGAGGTGAAGGTCCTTCATCAAGTGAGACCCCCATCTGGTCTCCTCTTCACACTCCCACACACCACTCAGGGAGACGACAGCAGCCTCGCACGTACAGGATACACATACGTGATACGGGAACACAACACAGCCATGCGCACACACAGACACAAACACACACACACACACGTGCATTCACAAGTCTGCGGTACATGCAGGCGCTTTAACACGTGTAAATATGAAGAACTGACAGTTACAGACACAGACATACAAATAGCGGAGCTGAAATAATCACATAATCATAGAGGGTTGGTACAATACATATGAATACTAGTGAAAAGCCATACATAAAGCACAAGCAGCTATTACAATGTATATGGATTGTAGCACAGTAATAACCCTCCCATCTCCTGCTGGTAATGGCTGTTGCGCTCAAAGCAAAATTCCACAAGGCCAGTATCCCGGTATTGTCTATTATATATACTATACTAGGTCTCTATACTATTAGAGATACAGGTAACTATGTAGATATGCACAGAATGGTCTGCATTAATATACATTGTTATTAAAAAAAACAATATGCAGATGAGCATCACAGTCATAGCATTCTGGCAAAAATCTGACACTTTCCTAGTCATTACAATCTTGTCAGTGCTTCATCGTCTCTGGTCTATTTTTCTTCAAACAAGTGGCCTAGCTTGTTAGCCTCACTATCAAATCATATCTATCCTAAAAAGCTGCAGCCAATTTGCTTGCTAGCTTGCTAGAGTAAGGTATCATTTAAAATGTGTTTTCCAGGTCTAGGATTGAGGCTTTTATTTGGGAATAATGACATGAATAGAAAATACACGACAGGTTTACGTGAACAAGAGAAAACTCATGCAGTAACATGATTGCATAGCAATAACTTCTGACAGAGCGACATCAAGTGAAGTGGTCCTCCTTGGTCTACAGGTACCAGTGGGATCATCTGTCTCAGTAACCTTGTTCGCTGTTTCACAAATATGATGACACAGGAGCTCTGTGTACTGTATGTATTTGATTGGGTCTGTGAACTTGCTTATCGCAGTGTGAGAAATAGTGGGCGGATGGAGGTTTGTATGAAACAAGATGTAATAGTTTGAAATGTCTGTGCAATGTAAATGAGAGAGCAGAGCACAGCTTTGGGAGGTGCAACATTTCAATGTAAATGAGGAATGTGAGAATTATTGTGTATCTCCAGTTTGTTCTCTTCTCCTCTGCTCCGTCGGGCTTTGCTCATTCCCAGAGAACTGTCCCTTGGTTATTATCTCTCATCTTATTTGAAACATCTGTCTCAATAATCTTGTATTATTTCACAGACATGCTGAGACAAGTGAATGTGAGAAGGATGACAGGAGGTTAATGTAAATGAGAAATGTTCAAATCGTATCTCTGGTTGGTTCTCGCCATTCTCTCCTGCCAAAATATCTGCAGATGGCAATCCATTATTATTACTATTCATCCTGGGGATTTATCATAATTAGCCGAGCTCAGATCCCAATCATTTGGCTGAAAGAATCAGCACATTTTGTGATGGCACAGGATTATGTCTTCTACACTATGCTGATTTTAGCATTAACATGTGTTTGTTTTTATTGTCTGTTTGAGCTTTAGAAGTCTGAGTCAGCTCCCCTGTGTGTTGCTATATAGGTGTATTTAACTTTGGTCATTTGGCTTTGTTTGTATGTGTCTACTCACCTACGTGTGAGCTCACTCGGTGTGAAACATTGTGTGGGACTTGGTTTTATTCCATATTTCCTGATACAGTGATTGTGTGCTACGTATTTTCGTGGGCTCCGCAGCCATCGATCATGTCTGCCTCCATTCCCTTGGCAGAGCCAGTCCAAAACACAACACATGAATAATTAAACAGCCAGTTAAAAAGACAAATGAGTTAAATAAACCTGCTCTCCACTGTTAAAGCAAGCACAAACAAATGCCTATACACACTGGCAGACACACACATACTCAATAGATCACTGGATGTGGGTTTTCCTCAGACAGTGAGTGACTACCTGCCTGCTTTTCATTTCTATCTTGGCCTTTTCCGTGCAGGTAAAAGTTGCATTGGAATGTGTTTTGAGTTGGCTTGATTAGAGAAACCAAACACATACTGAACACACAAACACATCTTCAGAGATACAGTAGCAGAATGGAAATGACGAGCCTCTTCTCACAGATGAGACCGATCTTGCTACTGGCATAATAATGCAACATGCCAGCAAATTTTAACGTGTGCATGATTGTGCTTTATGTTCCCCAGCCCTGCTTACATGTCGACCTGATGAGTTCCAGTGCGGTGACGGGTCCTGTATCCACGGCACCAAACAGTGTAATAAAGTTCACGACTGTCCGGACTACAGTGATGAAGCTGGCTGTGTCAACAGTAAGTGTCGAAGAGTCATGCAACATGCAAACAACTTCCTGGCTGTATTCACACACACCTTGTATCAGCAGTACAATATGACATTTATCACTTAGATAAAGGTGAAATTCAGGTTTTTAATCTGAATGTAGCAGTAAACTTATATTCCATATTCTACTGCTGAGAAAAATGGTGATGCAACCCTTGTAATCTGTTTCCAAATCATTGGCTTCATGTATTTTGTAGTTCTTTGTCACACTCAGTTTACGCTTTAAATTACAATTCACAGGGGATATCGAAAGCAGCACAGATGGCTGCAGTTGGCTGCACAAGTTAAATCTGCACCATGAAAAACAGTTTAAACTTTAGCAGTGCAAAGTTTTGCTCTGTTAAAAAAGAAGGTGTTAGTATGTTACAACGTCCAAGTATTCAAATAGTGAGTGGGGTATGATTTGCAATTACAAACAAGCTACAGTGATGTTTTATTTAACCGCACACTACATATGCAGTAGTGTACACAAAACAGACAAGTAGCGCAAAATACCTCAGTTAAGTTATTATATCCATTAACAGGCACTGAATGTCACCTCTGACTCTGTATATGTCCCCTTTCATACCATGTTAAAATATTTATTGCTTTCAGGGGAGCTCAGCTGCCCCTGACTCCCTTAAAGTTCAAACCCTACCCTGCATACATTTTGTATGGACTCTGCACCCTTTTATTATTATTTTTTTTACTGCATCTCCTTTTGTGCCCATCTGTTCAGTGAGTTACCTTATATATAATATTCAGTGCTTATTTCGTTTCTTGCCTTTATATATCATGGTACACGGCTGATGGTATGAAAAGCTCAAGGTCTCCATCAGACAGTCTGACTGGCGTTGAACTTGATCTTGTAGCCTGGGGAACCTGAATTCAATTTTTACTCTTTGACAATTTAGAAAAAAGGGCATATTACAAAATGTGTGTGGGTGCACCTGTACATACATTTTTTATTAGTGAAAAAAAAACTAAGAGAAGATAAACACTGAGAAGGTATCATACTGTTACACCCTTTGCCTGTGTGTTTCAGTCACAAACCATGACTGATTTCAGACAATCTGTGTGCTGACTATGTGCGCAAACTGCAACCGACTTTTACAGGAACATTTGCAAGGCATCACATTTAATTTACACACCAAAACCTCTTCATACACAGAAAAAAATGAACAGAAATGTGTACTTTTACTGGAACTAACTGCCCTACAGTTTATCATATGTTAGCAATTTGCATCTTGGTAGGACCGAGTTTGTGTTGCAGAATATTAATTTGGTTCAAAGACACCTACTAAAGTTCCTGAAAATGGTATTTCTCTACCTGAAAGGGAAATACAAGTACATTAGTATAGTAAATGTAAACCTAATTTATAACTTTGCTGTTTGTTATACTGTTGTTTCTTCTCCACAGCTACAAAGTGTGATGGGCCAAGAAAGTTCCGCTGTAAGAATGGGGAGTGTATTGACAGCAGCAAGGTGTGTGACAATGTGAAAGACTGCAAAGACTGGTCTGATGAACCAGTGAAGGAGTGCGGTAAGATCATGTTTCAATGTTTCTCTTCATACTCACACACAGATTTTTACTAGATCTTTCACCACCTCAGGCACATAAGCTATGTGCATGCTAGTGTAATAGCACTGATGAACACACTCATTCCCAGGCATCTTCAACTACTTGAAATGCGGGTGGTCACTCTTAGTAAAAGGAGCTTCATTTGATCAAGGCAGGGTAAATCACAACATTTCTCAACTGCCTTGTTGGGATCAAAGAACCATGCAACTCTCCCCTCTAGCGCGATCTCAGCCAGGAAAACGTGACTAGACTACATTATCCATAAGGAGCCAGACAGATTATCCACACACCGTAGATAATTACCCTTTAGCGAGCCAGTAGCACCGAGATTGAAAAGTGGCTGATGGTACGCCACTAGTGGTTCAGCATCATATGCTGATTCCTAGAGTGGTATGCCGCACATACCAGCGCACACCGTTTCCTAACAACAAGCGCCGCTTGAAAGTGGTGGGCCACTGTCAGACTGTCACACCAGTACCACCCCCTGTCAATAAGCTAGTTATATTAGCTATGTAGCTACCAACATACCACTCCTAATTGAGCAGCATAAGCCACTTTCTACTTATTCATGTTTCTGTTATCTGGTATTTTCAATGTCAAGTCCCTTAAATAAAGAAAGAATCCATCAGCCCTATTGTCTGCCTCACATGTTTATCAAAAATAAATCCACAAAAATGACTTACTTTAAGGAAAGACTGCCCACTGTGAATTCATGTTTTTCGGTCGGCCAAATGTGTTCCAGTGCTAAGATTTGATGGTATTATTGATGAATTTGAGTTAACTATTGGATCAGGTTAGGCTACTGTAATCAGTCAACATCCACACTGCCAAAGTAATCTCATGTACAAGAGTCCTCTAAAGAAATTTAGAATATTTTCAAAATCAGTGTGCCACCAGTGTCAAAAATAGATCACATTATGAAGCAGTGCAGTACGAGCCATGATTGTCTTCTGTTTTAATTTACATAGTTTTTCCTATCAAGACGATGACAGCACGTAACAGCATGGTGTGTGGGAACACAACCGACACATTAACTGTAATCAATCAGGATTTGAACAGGTACAGCAGGAAAACAGTTGTGTGTACAATAACAAGCGAGAGTAGCCTGAAAGATTAAGAAACATAACGTCGCCTATACTTCAGTGGAGACGTGAAAATAAATATGCCGCTCAAAGTTGCAATACACATGTGCCGGGAACAATACATGATATGTCTTCATAAGTAATTATCAGTATACAAATTCAATTTTCTAAACAGCGTATTTTTTATACAGTTGGGATTATGTGAAAAATCTAACCAGTTCTGAATTTGTTTGTTATGATTGAGATTAAGTTAACAGTCCCCCCTCCAGGCAGATGTAACGTTATAAACTAAATCTGCAGGCTCGAGCCAATGCTGTAATTTTTCAGTAAAACTATAACAGGTGTAATCAATACATACACACATTGTTATTTCAGACTATCCAAACAGAGATTATAGTGAGAAAATACCCCAACATCTATGCTAATCATATCTGTTCTGGTAGAAAACGGTTTATGCCATGATGATAGCAACCAGTAATTCATTCAAAGCATTTATAATGAATAATAAATTATAAGTCACACATATGCCTGGTTAATTATCTGCGACGTGGAGGTTTATATAATTTAATGTGTGATCGTATTCTACTAATATATTAAACATGTCTAAAATGATACAGGTATTATTTTGTTAGTTAGCTCTAAGTGTCTGTCATGGATTAGTCAGACTGACTACAGTGGCTATGCTAACAATAGCCATATTAACTAAGGCTAGCTCTAATATTAGCTTTAGGTTCATTGTCAAGAATATATGCAATTACTTAACTGTCATTTCAAAAACATCACATATATCCTAGAAGAACAGCCTAGAGAAACTTAAGCATTACTTTGTTTACGGCGCTACATTGTGCTACGTTGTCAATACAGACAAAAAAAATATACATTTACGGCAGTCATAAAACTAGCTCATTGCTCAGTGCTCATTGGCAGGGGGCGGTACTAGTGTGACAGTCTGACAGTGGTCTACCACTTTTTAGTGGCACCTGCCATTAGGAAAAGGTACCAGTGCCGATGGAACACAAGTGGCATACCACTCTAGGGATATTCATCACTCTAGCGAGCTCGAGTCACGAATCTCACATCACAATCAATGCAATTCATCTGCAAACAGAGTTGAGAAAACATACTTGTTAACAAAATCTATCATGTAAATGCAGCTCTTGTAATTGCAATTGAAGTAACTTGTGTTGCATGAGTGAAATTGGACTCAAGTGCATGTGCAAATAAAAGTTGCTTGAGTAGAAATTACAGTACTCAAGGAAACTGCACTTCAGGCAGGATCTCGCTCTCAAGAGGAGTGATCTCAAGCCAGTCACATGGGTATGAAATGATATGTGAGCATACTGCCCTTTCAGCTATAGCTCTGATCTTGGGCAGATGGATATACGCTGTAATGACATTGCCCTGTAACCATATCATTAATGTTGAACATGATGTTTTGCTTGTCTCAAGGCAAACCTGCACCTCCTCTTTGTTTTAAATATAACTGACAACTACCATTATCCACAAACTAGAGAATATGTTCCTGAACCAAGGCCAGCCCAAAGCAGGCCTTCTTTATTCCTGAGGAGTTGAAGCTCTCCTAAGGTCATGTTACACTTTAAGGTCCCTCCAGACATGAAGACATTTAAAAAATACTGTCTGATATGGTTTCCTCACAAAAAAGTTTGAAAATTCTTAAAAATATATCTATTCCCTCTCGTCCCTCTTTGAAAAATCCAGAATCTATGAATATGCAGAAGTTTTTCCTTTAAAAAGTATAAGTGCTGAACACAAGATGTCTCCTACTTCACTGAAAAGTTCACTGGACGCTTCAAGTTTCCACATCACACTTGTGTAAAGCTGCCTTTAGACTCTGCAACAACAACAATCATGTAAGTTTGCTGCATGTCACATATAATAAAATCTCAGTCACAATTTGTCAGACTGCACCATATCAATTTGAGGCATTTCAGATTGTGTGCTCAATGTGTTGCGAATTGTGGTGCTTCGATGTAAATAGAAAAAGCATATGAAAGCAGAGGCTTGTCATCGGCTCGCGTCATTCATCTGAGCCGCTCATGTTTTGAAAGTGCAGCAAAGTCACACAAACTTCACACAAACCTATTTGTTTCACTTCCATCATGTTGGTTTTTGTGTGCCAAGAACGTTTGAAGGAACTAGCTCTCTCCCTAAACTTAATTAAAAAAAAAAAGAAAAACTGCGGATATGAAATTTCATGCTGGTCAGTTTATTCTGCATCATTTCATGTTGTGGGGCGTAGCAGCAGTCACATTGTGAGAATTTAGTTTAAAATTTCAGACACTGTCGGAATCTTGCCTCAGGGTGTCTTTGGCTGCCAGAGCTCCAAAATCCGCTGTCGGTGAACAAGTCTCACAGTGAGATTTAAGAGCAGCATTTTTGGATTGACAAAGATTTTACCACGTTTCTCTCATGATAGTCAATTACAATCAATGTACATTTTTTAAAACTCGGATTTAAGGTGAGCAAAGAAAAAAACTCCTCCTTCAGCAGATGAATGTGAAACCAGTCTTATAGTGTAAAACTCTGCATATGCATCAGTGTCTTCAGTGAAGCTCAAACAACCAAGTGAAGTAACAATAAACAAAATACATTTTTGATTGGAAGAGTGGCCAAAAGTATATCGACACCATTGCATCCACAGAGATGCTGCTCTAACAGCCTGCACTCTTTCCAAAAGATTTGGGAACCTGGCTGCAGGGATTTGCTCCCTTTAGCCACTAGAGCATTACTGAGGTCAGGCACTGATGTTGAGGGGATAAGGGCTGACTCAAAGCTGGCGTTCTAATTCATCCCAAAGGTGATCAGGAGGGCAGTCGAGTTTCCAACTCGGAAAGCCCTTTCTTTCTGGACCTGGCTTTATGTGCTTGTGGACTGAGTTTCCACTTAATTTGGGCCATGTAGTGTCTTATTCTCTAACTGTCCTGCAAGATAAAAATATATCAGTTTAAAAGTTTTTTCTTCAGTACTTTGTTGAGACTGAGCTGATGTGTTTTTATCTAATAGAATACACCGGCTATTCTGTAAATTACAGCCTTAATCTAAGTTAAATGTCATGCTAATTTCTCAAATCCTTTACTTCCCTCTGTGCCTCTCTCTCTCAGTCTCTCTCGATTTCTATTCCTGCTGTTTCACTGTCTTTCTCCCTCTCTGTCTCACTGTGTCACAGTGGTACCTGTAGCCTTGAAGCTTAAATCTTTAATGTAAACCGGTAATGAAGTACCAGCTTTAGCTTTCTGCAGTGATCTCTCTACATTCCCTGGAGGGCAGTTGAAAGACAAAGGGATAAATGGAGGTGCAGAAAGTGATAGAAAAAAGAAGGGACACACAGAGGAAGGATGACTGAACAGTCCAATCTGTTCTGCTAAAATAAAAAAAAGAAAACAAAGAGGAAATGGAGAGGATGAAGGAGAACATGTGTCTGTTTAACAAAAGGCATCATAATGGAGTGGCACCTGGTGCACGTGCCCAAGCACCCTGTCTGGAGAATGGATCAGTTCCAGGTGTTTGTTTTTTTGCCTTTGGGCCATGAACATAAACACAAGCAGGCCCACATGAATGTATTGTACACACACCCATACCAATATCTCTCTGTTTTTTACTGCTTTGAATCTCACTGTCTTTCCTTTTAGAATGGAAATATGATGTGTACACAAACCCATTTGAGAGGGATAAATTATCTCAACTGGCAGAATGATTAAAACCATTCACACACATATGGTGTTTTGTTTTCCTGTCCAAGTATTTCTTTATGTCTATCCGAAGGTATTTCATCAATATTCAACTCCCCTTTAATTCTCTCCCCTCCTGTCCCTACCCCCCCCTCCCTCTGTCCTTCCTCCTTCTGATCCTCTCTCTGTAGGTGTGAATGAGTGTGCAGACAACAATGGTGGTTGTTCCCACATCTGCAGGGACCGGAGAATTGGTTATGAGTGTGACTGTCCCTCTGGGTACAAACTCCTGGACAAAAAGACTTGTGGAGGTAAAGAAAAAAAAAAAAAGAAATTACGCAACAAAACTACTGCTTTGATGCAGAAGACCATGACTAACATGCAATCACACCTTGTCTGGGCTGGACCAGCCAAATCTTTTCTGTCTCTGCTGTTTTGAGCTCAGTGAGAAGCCTGATTTTTCACAGGGCTACTAACCTGACTTTTGGCCATATTCTGGTTAAAGGAACAGGTCAGCATGTTTAAGAGTTCCATTTAAGATTAATAACTGGGGTGTTTTTTGACTGGCTTAACACAAGTTGGAGTTGGAGCTAGCTGTAGAGGCTGTAATATGGTTGTCAGGTCTACATTGTTGGATGGATTTGTTAAAGATCAGAGTAAAACCTGTCTTTAGCTTTATTTACATTGTATTACATTATTAAAGCAGGCCACTACTCATTATAATTGATCCATCTGAACATTTGCTATATATACTGGAAGTTTCTTGTTGTTATTAATGCTTTTCACCTGTCCTCAATGTATGGCGACACCTACTGTAGCTGGAGATGCTGCCCAGATGCTGACAGGCAGAGTAAATAGTGATTGACAAGAAAATAGCTCAAATCGTATATTCAAATCATGTCTTAAACCAAAATGGCACATTTTATATTTCTATAATTATACAGTACATAAAAAACTGTTTTGAAGTTGCTGGATTTGTTGAATCATTTGTTTTGCTTTGGACGGAGCCAGGCAAGCAGTTTCCCCTGCTTCACATCTTGGTGCTAAGCTTCACTAAACACATTCTGAATCCTGTTCTCAGTAAGATACAATTGGTATTGATTTTCTCATCAGGCTGAGTTTGTTGGCAAACAAGTATATCCCAAAATGCTGGAGTGGTGCTTTATGGTTTTATTTGGTGTTTACGTGCATCACCTTGTCACAGAGTCTCTCTGTTGACCTAAATATACTGGCTGCCTTTTAATATATCTGTCTGCTGGATCGATCCAATGTTCTGCGAATAAATATTCATTCATATAAAGGACAGTTGCTGAATATTAAAAGTTCAGGAACCCACTTTGAGTATAATGTACAATATAGAACGGTTGTAAAAAAATATATATATTTTACTTCTACTACATGAAAAAGCAATGATGGACTACAGATTTACATATGTGAAGACAACTTAACTGTGTTTCTCACAATCATATATGTCAAGCCCAAATCTCTGCAGGCCATAAATCCTATAGACTACAGTTGAAACTGTATGAAACTTATTTAGAAACTGTATATTTTGAATGAAAACTCTCTTGATGGAGACTGTTAACATGCTAGATAATGAACAGGTACAAAAATACTTTGTGTGTGTCCATTGTTTTGTTTGTGATCTTTACGCCTCTGTACCATGTTTCTCCCCACAGACATAGATGAATGTGAGAATCCGGATGCCTGCAGTCAGATCTGCATCAACTACAAAGGAGATTATAAGTGTGAGTGCTATGAAGGATACGAGATGGACCCTGCCTCTAAGACCTGCAAGGCTGTGGGTGAGCCATTTATCACACACACACACACGCCTAACCATTTGTACAGGTAAAGACACATATTGTCATAGATGGATGTCCAGACCAAAATACACATGGTTCTGGGTACATATGTACTTAAAAAGAGCACATCAAGACCCACTCTTATATACACACCAATTACTCTCCCATTCTAGCAGCCCTAGCTACCGAGTCACATCCTACGCTATTCTGTCTCGATGGGACCCTGTGAAAGCAGAGGCTTGCTTTGTATGCAGGTCCTGAACAGCAATCTGTGCAAAGATAAATATTTGCCATCTTTTTCTGCAGTCCTCACTAATGAAAAGTTTGCAGCCAGCTGCCTCAGCTCTCCCTGGAGTGTCAAGGGAAAGATGTTGTGGGAGGGGGTCTGTCCGCTCATGAAAGGACACAGACTGGGTCTGTACCCCCTCCTTGGACTGGGTAAACACTGCAAGCAGTGGTATGAATGAAAATAAAATCTTGCCCTCAAAGCAGCACCAGACAAGATTGTCATTGAAAAACGGTCTGCCTAAATCCTGGAGCGAAGATGAAACTGTCGCTAGTTCGCAGAATGTCTTTTGAAAAGCTCCACATGATTTCTGGGTGTTTCTAATCAGCCCCTCATTCTCACTCTGTTACATCTGGCTTTACTGATAACGAATGCTGTCTGTCAACAACCATTTAAACACCTGCAGATTAGTTGTACCACTGACAAAGCCTGTGATGTGTATTGATGTAGTGATAAGTTGATTTACATTTAACATTGAACAGTGCTGAAAAGAGACTAAATAATCCTTCCCATGTTGATCACTTGTTTGTTTTTTTTCTTCATTAATAATGCCTCCTTCCTCAGACCCTCATGAGGTAAAAATTTATATCACCAAACAGTGTTGAAAACATGCCAGACTTTCAGTGCTATTGCATTTCTATTTAAAAGAGTAGAGGGGTAACTGCTGATACATTAAACCTTGCATTATCAGTGCTTTACCTGTGCTATTAAGTTCTTCAGGGAGACCCTTATTCTAGCTGTGTTAGTGCCTCGCAACTACCCCTTGACATCGAAAGTGGAACCTTTAACTGATTGAGTTACATGGCAAATTAACTTTTCTGTGGGAAAAGAGAGAGAAAAGGGTGTTATTAGTGGTTACCGCCATCTATCTTAGGTTGAGTCATTATAGGATGAACTGGTCTGGTAATGAGAGAGCTTAAAGCAGGAAGCAGGCCCTCACTCTTGAGCTAAGTGGCATAAAAAAACACCACTGATTGCTTCGTGTCTCTGTGTGAATCTTTACTTCTGTGAAGCAGAGCAAACAGTCTTTGTCAGGGGCCAAGGCATTTATTAGTGACGCAAGGAGATGGATGGATGGATATATGGATGGGTGCATTGTACTGTATGAATAACTCCCTCCTCAATGAAGTAACGCAAACATACATTCGTAACTGTTGATTGTGGCACATGTTTATAGCATGCCAAAGGAGACGGAGCGAGGGAGAGACCGATAACGTGACAGTATTATTGTTTGTGTTGTGGTTTATTTATTCAGAGGCACAAATAGGGATGGGACCATCAATTCAGAGATGCCTGCTTTGTGAAGCTGAGGTAATGTGGACTTAATGAAGCTGCATTTGGCCGTGAACTCATTCCTAGACGCACACATGGATGCCCAATCACACAAACGCACACCCACGGACATTAGCATACATATATACTTTAGACTCCTGTCACACAAATGCACATGTAGTTATTTTGAAGAGTCACGTCAACATTCATGCACAGATGCAATTCCTTTGTGACTGACTGGCCAGCCGCGAGGAATGTCGTGTTCTGTGATGATATGTGACACGTGCTTACAGCACCAACATCGTTTGCACATATTCAAGTTCAGGCTGCGAAATGCGCTCGGAGTCACGCAGCAAAAACATAACATCACTCCACACTACACGCCATGCCATACATAGATGCCATATGTTTTTCCGCATTTTCTACTGGTGTTATCTGTTGTTGGTGCCAAATGAGCCCATGCAGATAATTGTGAGAATAGCTACTTAAAGCTGAGTGAAAACCTCTGCTCTGTGCTTTCTCCAATGTACAGTAAGTGCATGTCATTCTAATCCTAGCACAGGGTTTTATCCTCCGCAGATTAATTTCAGAGTGATGTGTAACTATTGAACAAGCAATGCTAATTAAAAATGAAGTCCCAGGTTGGAGTCATAATGTGGTCCCTCTTCTAAGCTGGTGTTTGTGCGTGTGCGTGTACGTATTCCTGAGGTATTCCTCACGTTGTGGGGACATAAATCTGTTTACACAATCATGTTGTGGGGACGTGTCTCCCTTAAGGGGACAAAAAGTAAATTCCCTCAATGTAAATCATTCATTTTAGGGTGAAGAGTCGGTTTAAAGTCAAGGTTAGTTTAGGGTTATATCAAGGTTAGAGTTAGGCATGTGGTGGTTATGGTTAAGATTAGGATAAGTCTCCAGGAAATGGATGTAAGTCCTCTGAAGTGATGGAAACACGACTGTATGTGTGTGTGTGTGTGTGTCTCTCTGTGTATGAGTGAGTGTTTGTATTAGTACATGGCAGCGTCCATTAAGTCCCCTGAAGAAAGCCTTGCGCTACACTAATTGCATTCATTGTTTTTGTGTTTACACCTTTATGGGTGTGATGCCACTCACTGAGTCGTCAGCTTGAGTTATTATTGTTTGTGTGTGAGAGAGCGAGAGAGAGGAAGCGTGGGCGTTTATGTATGAGAGGCATGAAGAGAGGAAGAGAAAGGGCGGTATGAGAATAATAGCCAGTCCACACAGACAGACATTTTTTTTTAAGAAAGTTCTGGACTCGTTTAGTCATCTGTCATACATAAACAGGAATTGTAGTAAACAGAACTGAGACCAAGATAGAGGAAGAAAGACACGGATGGAATATAATATAATATAATAAGTCATCACTCATGATCATCCTCCTCTGCTAAGTTTGCTGTTTCATGAGGATAGAGCCTAGACACCAAATATCAGTGCTGTACACACTGTGATGTGATGCACGTAAAATATTGCATCATGTGTATCAATGGTATCCAGAAACACCAGAGCATATAAACAAAAAAACATCTTCTATATTGTTATTGTTGGAATGAACGATATGCAGAGTTGCTAAAAAACTGCATGGCTTCGCTGCAGATTTTGAAGTGTTAATCAAAACAACAAACATCTGCTAACCAGCCTCTATATAAACATGGAAAAACACAATGCAACTTCATGAATGGTCTAAAATGTATCATAGGAATGGACATGATTCTTAGCATTTGTGGGTAACATTGGGTGTTAAGTCAAAGTAAAGGTAAACAATCAAGCAATCAAATAAATGTTAATGACAGGTACGGAGTGAAGTAATGATGTGACAGCATAGTGGGAATACATCACAGGTAAATACAGAAATCGGTTGAACAAGCAGGACACACTGTCACAAGAAAGCAGAGAAAATTTACTAACCACTTTCTGTTTTTTGCTCATGTTTCCTTCCCTTGTTCCGTTCCTTGTTCTCTCTCTCTCGCTCATTTACAGTGTACTGCAGACTTAACCGCAGTGCCAAGAGCAGTTTGTGCCACACACTTGACAGTTTGAGCACACACTTTTCAAAAGGGGTTTAAAGCAGTGGTCAGATTTTCCCCATTGTCAAAAGATTTTGCCATGGGACCAAAGATTTTATGGAATACTGTCAAACCTCATCTGAAAGTTTCTTGCAGTTTAGGCTTTTAATAGAGTGGCCCATAACACTTTATTCTGTCTGACTATGGGAACACAGAAATGTTATTTCGGAGAACAAATTTTCAGTTACATATTTATCATCTGTGTTTCTTTTCTTTTTTTTTTTAAATCTATGTCTTGTCAAGATCATAATTTAATAATGCAGGTGCACAAGAACATAAGACACTGAAAGCTTTGTTACACATTCAGGAGAAGGAAATTCAACTATTTCTCAGGAGGCTTTTCACCATGGAGTAATGAAGCTTTATATAACTCGCTTTGCCGCAAGAATGCTATAAAGTGGGATGACTTTTTGACATTTGACACAAGTTGGGCATTCCTGTTTCCCTGCTGCACCATCTATTCATCATTATGTAGCATGGTCTCTGTGGCATAACGAGCATGGCTGACTTAGACGTGTGTGTCTACTTCCAGACATAACATCATCCTAATAACCTCAGCCGGTGTGGGTCCATTCACACTGGCTGCTCCTAAGCATCCCCATTAGCCTGCAGAATTTCGCTCCTTTATTACTGACCTTTCCGTCTGTCTTTATGTTGGATTTTTCCACTTACTTTGCATATCTCAACAACATAAACATCTGCTTTGGTGCGAATCAAATCAATGCCTCTGCAGTGCCCGACGGCATTTCCCCACCCCATATTTATCTTTTCAATGCATTATCTTAATTGGCTAACGGGGCAGAGCAGCCCTGAACTGGCAGTACAGATTAAAATATATCTAGGGGACCCTGTTCTTGTTAAGGAAGATGGCTATTGCTTGGGTGGGCTCTACGGAGGAGATAATATTGCACTCTTTGAGGACATCTCTAGTGCCATGGTCTGAAGAAAACAGTGACTCAGCTTTTTTTTTTTTTGTTTGCCTTCAGGGGCACATATTGCTGCAACAACAATGATGAGGGATAAGAGAAGTTGTCTTGAAAAAGTGAGTCAGGGGGATTGATGAAAGACAAGTTAGATCTATCGCTGACCTTATTACACATACTTTTAAAATGTTCTTTTCTTCTCTCATCCTGTCTTTCCCACTTTCCCCTCTCTCCCTTTCTCTCTCTCTCTCTCTCTCTCTCTCTCTCTCTCTCTCTCTCTCTCTTTCTGTTTCTCTCTCTTTTTACTTCTCTTTTCCTTCTCTAATTACATACTCTTACTCTTCATTTCTTCATAGCTCTACCTCCATCAATCACGTTAAATTCTACCTCTCTCTCCCTCTCTCCCTCTCTCTCTCTCTCTCTCTCTCTCTCCTTCTCTCTCTCTCTCTCTCTCAGCAGGTGAAATTGATGGTTACAAACCTAGCAGTTTGAGGAAAATGATTCGATCCAAACAGTAGTAGAAATGTAATATTTTCTCCCTGTGCAGTAGCCCGTAGTAAAGCGGGGCTGAGGAAACCTATCGAGGCATGGTTGGCTCTGTGTGAGACTATGACGTGTGTGTCAGTGTTACGCAGCTTTGTCTTCTTTAAATGCTCTTCTGCTTTACTGGACAGTGGAGAGTGACATGAAAGATAGTAGAGGGAAGAGGAGATGAAGGGAAGGAGCTAGAAAATGAGATGGGTGGGTATCTTTGTGAAAGAGAGCAAAAGATGGAAAAAAAATAGAGAAGGGAAGAGGCAGACGAAGACAGATATTTTGAGTATAAAGAGAAAAGCGTGTACCTTGTATGTTTGCATTTGGGTATCTCTACTGTATGCAGGCGTGTACTAAAGACAGAGTTGACCTTGTCGACTGCATGAAAATTATTCAAATGCTTGAGTCATGCTCACCTTCAGCCTGCTGAAAATATGCCGGAGGTAACTGATGTCCCACTGAACAGCACATAATGTATGCACCTGAGGAAGAGAACCCAGAATCACACTTTTGACATGCTGTTGCGCTGAAAATAGAACGTGTCATGTCTAGCTGTTAGTTGTTTGGCTACTTTATCCACCAGCACGTTGTGCTTCATTATGTTATCCAGCAACAGAACACACAATCAAATATGTTGAAAGACAATGTTTTTTAAATGGATGTGTCCCTTTTAAACTCTTGTATGCTTTTAGTTTGAGCCACCTCACATACTGCATGTGTTATTCCCTGCAGAGCATAATTGTGTGAATAATTAAGTGAACATCATTATACTGTGACAAAAAGTTCTCTGAGTATGTAGGGAATATATTTTCCTTTTTAAAAAGGTTTATTTAGATTATTTATTTATGCTCACATCATCAAAAATGCATGATTTAAGGCCCTAAATATTACAAATGCAAAACAAGACCTCAGTTAGCTCACATTATGTTCCCTCTTGGGATTAAGAATCAACACTCAGCACCACCCATGGTCTCTTTCTCAACAACAGTATGTGTAAGCATCATTGTTTTAACCGTCAGAATGTTTCAAGCATTATTTAAAATATTCCAGACAAACTTTTATATCAAGTCAAGACAATTTCCAGGTCTTGTAGACCTGGTAAAACACCTTGATGCAGAATTGGATGAAACTATGCAGCCAGTCAGCAGCACTGAAGCCTGAAGCCTGAAGTCAATGTGACCTTGTCTATATGAGGCTCAGAAACAGTGCGGATTGCACATAAGCAAACATTTAGACATGTGGGTTAACCTTTCAAATAGAGGTTTGAGATGCCAAGATCAGCAACGGTTTTCTACTCACATGTACACAAACGTTTGTGACGGACAGCGTTGTTTATGGCCCTGTCTTGTAAAGAATATTGAGAGTGATGAATGTTCTCTTTTGGGGTCACAATAGTAGGTCAGTGCGCCTTGAGGGATTTGTGGCCTCCCTATTCGCCAATGTCAAGTAATAAACGTTCTTCAAGAATAGTGCTCATACATGATTGTGACATGATTGTCTCTCTCGCTCCAACAGGAAAGAGTCCTTACCTGATGTTCACCAACCGCCATGAGATCCGTCGTATTGACCTGCTGAAGAGTGAATACACACAAGTGGTTCCCACACTGAAGAACGCTGTGGCTCTGGATGTGGACGTGTCCATCAACAAGATGTTCTGGTGTGATCTATTTCATCAGAAAATATACAGGTATACACACACACACACACACACATACGCACATCTCTCTGCCATAGCATGTCATGGATGTTGGACAATATGTCGAAAGTGTTAGTCAATAAGATTTATTTTTGGGTCACATGAGCTATGTGAGTATATGTGCGACCTTGACAAAAACTAAGGACAAATAAATTCCTTTTGCTGCGTTACTGCTTCACTGAACGCTGATGAATAATTGGGGTTAGAAATAAGTAATTTAATAATTAATTTCTGCTTCTCCTTAAAATAATTAGCCTTATCGGTATTATTGGTATCCTTTCAGCACTCTGTATAGGATTATAATTTGGAGTAAATAGTGTGTTTGCTTTAAAAACAAGTGTAAAGATATGTTAATGAAGTCTGTATGTAACCATAAATGCCACTGTACAGACAGGAGCCAGGACTTTGGAAGTTTAGATAACGCTGTCTCCTCGTTCATTCATTCTTTCCATTCTGTCATTCTGTTTCTCCTCTATCCATCCATCTTGTCTGCTTCAACCTGTCACACCATCTGGTAGTGAGATAGACACACCTGGGGGCTGCGCGTGTGTTTATGTGTGTGTCATACCTGGAGGGTTCATCTGTCTGACAGTAAAAGGTAGAGCCGTTTGTCCTTGACACACATGTTCGCGCGCACACTCACACGCAAATACACATATTGTAGATACAACAGTGTGTATGTGTGTCACTCTGATGGCTGGTAGGTAGTGGGAGGGGCCTTCTATCATCTCAGTTGAGCCATATGCTCCCCCTAATTTTACTGCCTCAATAATCACCACCATTACTCATCTGCATGCACACACACACACACACACACATTCACACACACGTACTTCAGCACAAACTCAGTGATACAGTTCTCTTGTGACAGTGAAAGGACAAATGAACTCATTCATCATGGTGATCTCACCTTTCGAAGCAGCAAACAAACACACACACACACAGAGACACCCTAGATGGTCAGCAACAAGTGAAATTGTGAAATCCACTTTGTGTAGTTCTTGGTTGTGTAAATCCCTTTTTATATACAGTCGAAAGCATGAAAGTTTAGCTTTGGCTCAATGCACAGAATTTTTGCTGCTCATTTTGTTTGCATGATGTAACTTTTTTGGATTTTCAAAGCTTTAATTATGTACATAATTTATAGATCATCCACTTTTGAGATTATGCTTTTTCTAGTGCACTTCAGCTACATATCTGTATTCCTGGCACCTCTTTAGTACTTGGCTTCTCACACATACTGTAGTGTTTCAATAATGCTTTCCCCCCCACTGTTTGCAGTTGTTTTAGAGAACAAAATATACTGAATGTTAATGATAATGACATGATTGATCACACTTCCTGCCTAGGCATTTGACTTTCCAGCAAAGTGGTTTTTCCTCTGATAAGGAGCTTTTTTTTTTATCAAATAGAAAATAGAAGCGAATTTAAAAGTGATTCCTCCTCCTCGGCCTTCACGGTGACACTGTGGTTTCCCAGGCTAATTCACAGTGATTAGCATGCTACGGGTCGATGACTTATTAACTTCTTCCCATGATGGAGATGTCTGTTACAAACAATAATACAGCCAATTAAAGATGCAATCTGCTCAGTGGTCTTGGGCTCATCTGTCTTTGTCTCATTCCTTATTCTAGCCTTCCTTTTACTCATCCCTCCAGCCTGTTCATCACACTCTATCTGAATATTTTTTACTAAAAATACCGCTATCATTAATAATATTAATAGTGTGTGAAAGTATGTATTAGTTAAGTCAAATATTGGAGTGATTGGAATGTTTTGAACATGATACGTCAACACTAGGATGTAGTTAGTTTTATTATATTGGGCAGGGAATATTATAGAATGGAGGTTGTAAACAAATACTTGCTGTAACAGAGTGATAAGTTTCAGATTGAATTTGTGTAAATTATCATTTTCATCACAGTGCCATCTGTGATCTACAATTCCTTAATACAACACAGTTGCACTGGCAACATGAGGGATTTTAACCAAGTCCAGAACTCATTTAAATTTGCCCCCTGAGTGAGAGACAAGTGTTGGATCCATGTTATAAACCCTGGGACATGAGAGAGAAGCTTTCGATTATCTATCACACGACAGAAGCACACTAACCCCTACCCCACTGCAGATGAAGGTGTCTGCGGTGGCAAATAGTAACACACCCAATTAAGAACACAATCTGCTTCCAAGGCCTTGGCTCATTTGTCTCTACCTCATCCCTCACGCCAGCCTTCTCCTTTAAATTAAGATGCTCTTCCCATCCATATGTTTTGTCTTGTACGTTCTGCTAACATGTGAGATGGTCTATAAAATGGGATATTGCCTTTTCGCAACCTTTTAGCAAAGATGTCTTGTATTGTCTTGTTTTATAGCCCACATGTAAAGAGGAAAATAATGTGCTTTGCTCAGGGAGGAAGGAAAAAGAGAGGAGCAAAAACAGGTAGAGAGGAATGGACAGAAAGCACGAAGTAGGCAAGAGGAAGATGAAAAGAGATTGAAAAGACAGACGCAGAGGGGGAGAGTGACAAAAACAGAAAAAGAGGCTAGTTATTTTGTAAGCTGCTGATAGAAGGAGACAGACTCATTCGCCCTGGGATGGGCTGTTTGGTGGGAGGGCTGAGGTTGTTATAGAGGTGTCAGGTTTGGGTGCCCCTGACATAGCATTATCTACCATAAGGAATACCACAAATCTTTCTCCGCAAGAAAAGAAGACCAGAATAACAAATCCAGCAAGTGAAGCTTTTGTGATTTAGTATCCTATCCTCCCGTTTTCTTCCTGCTCCTTAACGATTGCGTATTTCAAAATTACAATTCAGCATGTAGAACTGACTGACACGCCTCTTTTCTTCTATCCACAAGTGCTTACATCAACAAGGCGAGTGACTCTTCGCAGCAGGTGACACTCATCGACTCCCTCCATTCCCCCGAGGGCCTGGCCGTCGACTGGGTCCACAAGAACATCTACTGGACCGACTCTGGCAACAAGAGCATCTCTGTCGCCACGGGAGATGGCCGGAAGAGGAAAGTGCTGATAGCCACTGAGCTGAGCGAGCCGCGGGCCATCGCAGTGGATCCACACCAAGGGTGAGTGGGAGATTTTGGAGAGTGTAGGGAGTTTGGGACAGATAGATGAGAGTATGAGAAGATATCAAAGGAGTTGAGCAAGAGGACAGGAAGGAATGGTGTAGTGTATTTTTCTTTGTTCATTCATATTTTGTACTAATATAAATGTGTGTAATACAGATAGAAATGTGTGTGTACTACAGCAGAGCACGAGGAGATGACTCAGATCATTAAATGAAGACTCATGTGATATGCAGTCAGTCCAAGTTGTAGGAGTCGTGGGTAAAAGTGCCAGAAAAGGCCTTTGATGTCTGAGGAAAACAACAAGATGTTGTAGTTTAAACTGCCAACAAGGGACCAGATATCTGGGGAAAAACAAGATAACATGTTGCAAGCGTGAGCATTATAAGAACAAAAACAAGAAGAAAAGAAGAAAATAAGCATTATATGGTAGTGATGAGTGTAAGGGAGTGAATTTTGTGTCAGCCTATGATCTTATGATTGAAATTCACTAGAATTTGGCTGCAGTAGATATATGTGTGCTTCATCCTTCAGTTTTAGATGTTTGCTTCATGAACGAGCCCTCAGTTTATTTGTATTGTAATTGACACACAGTTTCAGTGCATTTCTTGATTGTTTGAATTGTCTTTTGAGTTTTGGGGTATTTTAACTATTTTTGAATAATAAGATGTTGTGGAAGACCTGAAGATCCACTGACCTATTTGAAAGATTTTATTCCATGACGATGGAGGGGGAGGAAACAGAAAGAGAGAGTGGGAAGTTGGGAGAATAGCAGGGATGAAAGCCGAACATGCTCTGAAAAGGGGAAATGTCAATGTAATTATAGAGAAACAATATTTTGTCCAAATGGAGGCCTGGAACCTTTTAACTACACTACAACAAAACAATTTGCAGTACTACTCCTATCTTTTAGCAGCTGAACAATTAAATGCAGAATTTATATGACTCTAGTCTGCTCTATATGCCTGTTTCCCTTTTGTCTTGGATGTCTTGAGTTCCCCAAAGGACTCTTTTCACAAAATCTAGACTTGCATCAAATACATGCAAATGAAGCCTAGCATTCATAGGTTTCTCATGGGTACACACACACACACACGCACACATGTAAAAGTGGTCTGAGTCTAGAACTTGCTGTTTTGCGCACTATCTACTTGACTGCAGTGTCTTCAAGGCCTGTTTCACAAGTAAAAACTATTTGATTTTGGAGAGAAAATGAGATGCAGGCAGAGTTTAACATTGTGAGAAAGTACAGTAGATTCAGTCAGAAAGTTTGTCTTGGCTCCAAATAAGTGGGTTCTTTAAGAGCTCTTTTTTGCTGACTTGGTCCTATTCTGTACACTGTATCTAACTTTTTGGTTTACCTTTCCACAGCTTTATGTACTGGTCAGACTGGGGAGGTCAGGCCAAAATCGAGAAAGCTGGGATGAATGGGGTGGACCGACAGGTTCTGGTGTCTGAACACATCGAATGGCCCAATGGAATAACCCTGGGTAAGCAAAGACGGAATATATGACATGAAGGGCTCATTTGAGAGGGACAAAATGATATTGTAAGTGATACAGAACAGGAAAGTCATCACTGAAAAAAGTTTTCAAAAACAAAGTTGTAATGCTGATAATGCTTTTGGGGGGAGAGAAGAAAGTGGCTGGAGTAAATTCAACACAAAGAAAGAGACAACTACAAGAAATAAAGAGAGACAAACAGCAAGAGTTGAAAGTAGAAAACAGCGTGCGGGTGCTGCAACCCCTGAGTAGCTCTTATTGTTATAGCTCAATTTGTGTCTGGCTCTCATCAATCAAGCCAGCGAATACGGGGCTTTGAATTAATAAGCCAGACACTCTGTTCCATCGATACCTCCCATCATCCCTTTCAACTCTCTCCGCAGCACCAGCCAATTTCTCTCAGCTGCCCTTGCCTGCAGAGAAAGAGAGGCACATAGTTGCCACACTCTGTGGAATTGAGGTGTCGCTACATCTGTATGAAAACAAATTATTTTTTAGAGTAAGGGGAATGAGAGAGTTGGCCAGACCTGCACTACACTGCTGTGGGAAAGGAGGTGGATTATTTTCCCTTGGTCATTGATTTCATACAGAGCAGTGAACAGAGCATGTGATTGCGAGTCAGGAGAGGTGAAGTTGGGAATGAAAATTACTCAGTGATTTGTCTCTTTCTCTTTGGCATGAATATATTGTAGTTCCTTTTTTCAGTTTACTCGGCTAACTAATGATCATTTTATATTCAATTAATCTGACAATTATATTCTCAATCAATCGATAAAATGTCAGAAAATGGTGAAAAATTAAAGCCCATGGTGATGTAATCAAATATCTTCTTTGATCCTGAACAACAGTCCATAACCCAAAGATATGCAGTTTACTATCATAGAAGACTAAAGAAACTATTCACATTTGAGAAGCTGGAACAAGAAAATTTCACCTTTTTTTTTTTTCTTTAAAAACGACTCAGAAGAATTAATCGATTATGAAAGTAGTTGGCCATTGGTTTAATAGTCGGCAACGGATCGACTAATCATCGCAGCTCCGCATGTGATTGAACTTCTGCTTGTAAAGTAGAAATTTTTGGATTCTCTAATCAAATTGAAGGGAAATCAGTGTTATTATTGTTATTATTGTGCCAATCTAAAATTGATCCTGAATTCAGACTTTCAAATGTATCCATTGTTGGCCAAGAAAATAATTTTCTGCTCACTTACGTTGACCTCACCCAGGGTGATGAGTGGTGAAAACTGGCAATGGGTGGCAAAAATAAAAAGCAAATGAATGTCAATATAATTTTTTGTAGGTTTTTCATTTTTTAAATACCTCCTAGATTCATATTATTTGATTTAATGTATTTAAAGTTACTTAATAGAAATGCATGTAGTATATTGATGAAGGTAAGGGTTAAATTTGAGAGGAATGAGTTTGAGTTGTGTACTCATTCTTAATGTTTACAACCAGGTTTTTTTTTTGTTGTTGTTTTTTTTTAAAACAATGTCATAGTGGGATTTTGTCCAGCTGTCAAATGCAGTGGATTCTCTACATTTTCAAGCTTACCAAAGCATTACAATATCCACATAGCAAGGACACATGACTAGTGCAGTCCTGAAGTAAACAGTATTTAGGACAAACACACGGAGATAGAATTGTAAAACAGTGAAGTTTCGCTTTAAAATAAGTCCAGCAAGACTAATCAATTTGCTCAAGGGCACGTATTTTCCCCAGCAAAGAAGTCAACCGGCAATATTACAATCACATCTGTGTTTTCTCAGCGCAGGGCCTCAGCCGTCATGTCAAAGAAGATTGATGGTGTAGCTACTGGGCCATTACATTCATATACCTCTCACCCTAGGCCTTTTCTCTTGGAATGACCTCTCTCTCTCTCCATTCGTCTCCCTCTTGCTCCTTTTTTTTCTTTTTCTCCTTGGTTTTGTTCTCTCTGTCTTCCACTTCCATATTCTCAGACTTGTCCAACCGGCGTCTGTACTGGGTGGACTCCAAGCTGCACCTGCTGTCCAGCGTGGATCTGAATGGAGACAACCGCAAAGTGTTGCTGTCTTCCCAACACCACCTGGGACACCCCTTCGCTCTCACTGTCTTTGAGGTACGGGAGGATTGAGATTACAATACAGCCTAAGTATCAGTGAAACCATTAGTGGTGTCAGTGGCACTGGAGAGCTTTAAGTCTCTCAATATGCTGGTACAAGCACTAAAACATCTTTTGTAAAGTACCAAACTATGCTTACTATGCTTTTATGTATTAGCTACTAGCTACAGATAATTATGTATTCTACTTCTTCAGAGCATACCAGATGATTTTAGATTGATTTGCTACCTTCAAGGTAGCTGTTGCTTTTATGCTGCATTGAGGTTATGCTGGTATGTTCTGAAAAGCAAGTCACACATACTCTTGACTCACTCTTGCAAAAAAAATAATCTGTTCTTTATTAATAAGGGTTCTCTTTAGCAGCTGAATAGTCAGTCTTGAATATTAGAAGTTTCCACAAGCAATCAATCACAGTCTGGCATTTTAGCAGTTGAAATATACAAGGCCACCACTAATGTGTTTGCCCCATAAAATGTATATATTAAAAATACCACTTGTTCAGCTAGATAAAAAGTATCTTAATTCAAGAAAATATCAGGCTAATAAAAATCTAATCCAATAAATATGACCAATTTTGGCTAGCGTATAAAATCAATCTCAAACCAGCTCGCTTAAGCAGCATAAATGAAAATGAGCATTATATTAAGAAAAAAATGAGGTCTGATAACCTTTCAAATACAGTACACATATATTTTTCTATTTTAACACTCTTGGCAAATTAGATGCTTATGTCCTTATTTGACCTCCAAAGGTACCTTAGATATGCACAGAAAAATAGATCTTTCTTCTGGTTTGTAGATTCCCATCTAAGCTGTGTATTTTTTTAATTTTCTGTGTGTTGTGGAAATGTGGAGCGATGGTCAGCACCTCGGTGAAGAGAATATAAAGGAGCCTTTGATTTCCTAATGCTGAGAATATGTATTGAAACACTTGACCAAGCGGAGAACTGAAACAGTAAACATCAAGGTGTTCTGCACAAGATGTTGTCTCCTCACATTCTCACTTCTGAAAGTCTGACTCTTAGTCTTTAACCCCAACAGATCAGCCTACAATATGAAAAATTAGTCTAATTGGTTCACCAGTTTCTAAAAAATGAACTGCACTTTTTCCGTGTTAGATCAGGTCACATTGTGTGGAACTTCAGGTCACCATTAGCACATTCTGGTTTGGATGTATGATTATGCCATGGAATCTACGCGTGCATCTGTGTTGTCTAGGAAGACCCCCTCCGACCATGGTAACCACGGCAATGCCAATTTACCCTTTATCAGAGAAGCTTCTGCTTCCCCAAACATCACAGACAGTTACTCCAAGTCTCAAGGAGAGAATGTCTCCTTCTACTTAAGAATTGTAGTGTGACCTCAAGGAACAGGTTTGACCCAAACTAACCCAATACGTAACCCTTAAAGATGAAAAACACCACCAAAGCACCACCAAAGCACCAAATTTAAGCATTGGACATTAGTTTTTCTACACTTTTATAGTGTTCCTAATGACTTAATTTGGCTATATTCTGTGTTAAGTGATTGTAGACTAAAAACAGCAGAAATTAATAAATGCGTAATAAATATTGCGTGTCATGAAGCGACACCTGTGATCCCGACTGTAACACATTTTCAAGGTATAATAGGAAAGACTTTGTAAGACTTGGATGACTGGGATGAGATTGAAAAGAAATGACAGATGGAGATATTTTAAAAAGTATAGTCGCAGAATAAACCCAGAGAAGCAATTATATTTTCAAGGGCTGATGAGTGTAGAGTCACTGTAGAGTACAGCAATCGATGAAACAAATTTGGGTGTATTTACTGAGGCAGGAGTGAGAGATGGTGTGGAAGATGTAAAAGTAAACCCGATGAGAGTAGAACGAGGATGAGGGAGGTAGAGAAAGAGAGAGGTGAAATGTGATCAGTAGGAAGTGCTTTCTCCATTCCTCTCTTTGCTGCACACACTGTGAGGATGAGAAGCAAAGGGAAAAAGGGGGACATCCATCATGTCCAGCTGTGTGTGCATGTGTGCGTGGATGTGTGTGTGTGTGCAAAAGAGAGGAAGAAAACCAACGTTTCAGGCAGCAGTGAAAGTTCAACCCTGGAGATTAATAGCCTTCGGCTCCTCTGGTCTTTGTTCTGTTCTGGTTATGATACAAACCAAATTAAAAATCTTTTAGCAGGGCAGCAGGTTGTCCTGTTCCCAACAGACCGATAATGGGAAGTTTGTTTCTTCAGAGTTGCCGGGTTTCAGTTGTGAACAAAAATACTGAACCTTTTTGTTCATTCAATTAAATCTGGTAAATGAGCTTCAGGGAATCATTTTGAACTCTGGGTGTTTGTCTGTGTTAAACTGCCTACTAGGTCCAGTTTAGTGCAGATTAGAAACAATACGTTACACCAGATAATGGGACAGTGACATAAAGATGTTGATGAATGCATCTCTTTACCATTTCTGACTGATTAATACTAGAATGACTTATAAAACCACCAAGATTGCTGAAGCAAATCATGTATAATGCATTTTAGAAGAAATATTATTTTTGGTGAGGTTTGGTTGTATGTCATGGTAAAGATAAAAAATAATTTAGTAAATGTATACAGACTCAGACTTGAGTTATAGGTCTCTGTAAAATGAGGTTTGCCGGCTTTGCATTTCTGCAGGGGAGAGATCTGACGGTCTTTAGATATAAGATCTCTGTAGTATTAAAGTTTAGAGTTTTTGGGCTCAGTTTGAAATCAAATGTACTTTTCATCCATGCATAACATCTTGAAGCTAAATGGGGAGCATGACAGCCTCATATGTAAAACTTTACTTTTGTTGGAAATCATTTCAAACAGGGATATTTGTGGGGGCCAAAATATTTTAAATTTACCTGTCCTTGTTTTGGCCAATGTTCTCACAAAACAACTACAATTTGAATTATAGCATAGATAGCCCATCGATGCTTTCACTGAAACACAATAAATAGTCATTCCACATGGGCGAATGACCTATAAACTTCACACATCAATATACTGATGTGTCTTAACAGTGCAGAGGAAAGATATAGGGCTCCTATTTTAAAGTCTGATCACGCCACCTCCAAACACACACAAACACACACATAGAGATACAAACCCTTCCAGTCTGTGTCCACCCCCTGCCTGGACACCAAGCCCTGAGGAAGTGTAGATGGTGAAGGCATGCAGAGAGTAATGTTTTCTCTTTCCCTTGCTTTAGTGTCATTGAATTACTTCTCATCCCCTCTTTTGTTTGACTACAGGGGATAGAGGAGAAGATGAGATGAGTTTGGGAAAAAAAAGAAGCTGAGAGGCCGATGGTGGAGAAATAGACAATAGAAATAAACACTGACAGGAAGAAAGAATATAAAGGCAGTAAGGCACGGATTTGTCCTTTTGCCATGAAGTCAGCACTGAAGTAGAATGTAAACAGGTTTTAAATGCTCTGCACATCCTGGAGGTCCTCCACTCTATCTATACCCACTCTATACCTGCAAGATAAGTTAAAATATGTGCTGTGTCCCAATTCCATACTATGTAGTAATTGTGTGTAGTATATAGTATCAAACTGTTGCTATGTCCCAAATCATACTACTTTCTAATTCTAGGCAGGTTTTGAGTATATACAGTGAAACTGACAAAATTAAGTATCCTCAAGCAGACCGTATGCAGACTAAATACGAAATACAATGTGCAGCGGATACGGTCAAGGGAAGAACTGTACATGTTGAAGGATTGCATGCCTCGTAGCGTACATGCTGCTCATGAAAATAAGGAGAGAAACAGATAAGGGAAAAGCAGGAAAAAAGAAAAATGGGTAGCTCCTCCAATTTTCAAATCTGTCGGTTATATGAGGTTGCAGATTATATTGTGAGGCAGTGGTGGGGTTAGAGATGCAAGCTTGCAACCGAAAGGTTGCCGCTTGAATTCCCAGACAGGCAGGATAAATCTGGGTGGGGAAAGTGAAAGAGCATGGATTGCCCCTCCTTCATTATCACCATAGAGTTGCCCTTCTGCAAGGCCCTTAATCCCAACTGCTCCAGTGGAGCTTCCAGGTGTGAATGTGTGTAACTGTGTGAATGTGATCAGCGTGTTCCTCTCAGTGAAAACTCCCTGAATAAAATAAAGTTAAAAAATGATCTATACTGTTATACTGTGCCACGAGAGGTTTTGCATTGTTTCTGTTTGTTATGAGAGGTGTAGTAGGCTTCATTTGATGGTATACTAACTGCAAAAAGAGTATAATTACCAGTGGATAGCATTGATTTTGGATGAAGCGTAAGACTTGAGCCTAGAATGGACTTTTAGTATGCACACTGACTGTTTTGAGTATACTCAATGTTGTTACTCAAAACCTGCTTTGAATTAGTACATAATATGGATTTGGGAGTCGGCTATGATCATATTTTCCTTCATTCCAACAAGATTTCCAGGCATTAAGCTCCAAAAAAAAGTCACAGGTGGGACTGAGATAATAATAAGTTAATATTAATAATAAGTACTGAAATATATAACCATGTCATCATAGACTGTAAATATTAGTATGTCAAAGTCAGTGCTCACACTAAAACAGGAGATACATCCTTCAAAGTCATTATTCACGCTGGGATCATTTTAACTGAATGACCGTTGAATTAGATATTTGTAGAGAACAGAGCATGCGTGACCACGGCTTTAACAGAATATTGAGGAACATGTCAATCAAATCATGTCTGAAAACACCCACAATCCTGAGAAGAGGTCTAATGAGCTAAACTGGGAACACCTATGTGGGTGTACCATGCATGTGAAAGAGCTTTAATACTCTTTTGCAGATTAGTGGAGATTAACAGAAAATGCATTCTAACATCATTTGATTCCTACACAGATTTAACACCAAGCCTACATACATTTTTTTTTTTTTTTTGTAAACTTGGGTTGACGCAACAAGCAGTACAAATCACACACAAAATATCAAAGGCTTCAAAAGTTCAATGGGTTGATTTTGTTTGAGCTTTCATTTGTATTTGTTTTCTAGCATGACATCTAAGTATCCAGGAGGCACCCGAAGCTAATCAGGCAAATGTGTCAGTCAAAAGGCTGATGTGATGCAATGCCGTGTGTTCAGGAGAGCGTCTGTGTTGTTTGTGTGTAGAAGTTCTGGCCTATCCTTTGACACATGAAAGATTCACCTCGATCCCACAATGAAGAGTATTGACCTACTCGGTGTCTGCGCTGCCGTTTGTCGCTTTCAAGGTGAGAAAAGGTGACCGATGCGGAGACTGACAGCAGGGAAATTGAAAGAGAAAAAACAGGCCGACTGAGCCTGAGAAAGACATCCACAGAGACGGAAAAGGCAAAGACAAAGGTGAAACGATAGATTTGAGTATCGTCTCATCAACATGGCTGATATTTGTCTTTCATTGTTTCAGCACTACTGTCATATAAGTAAAGGTTATCTGAATCTGAGTGAGGGGGAGATGGAGAGATAAGAGAGCTCGGTGAAAGATAGAGAAGGAAAAAGTGAGAGAAAGGTTAAGTCCACTGATAGCCCAGAACAAATGGAGAGCGTGGATTACAGCGATAACTGAACCACACACATATATACACAAATCTTACTTAAATATACACAACAGACATATCTGTGGTTGGACTCCTGCATGTTTCTGACCTTTAAGAAACCCACAAAACTGTAAACAAACTCAGTCTAATAAGAAATGCATGTATGAGCCATCGGGACTTGTTTCATCTCTCTGTCTCATACTCACCTCTTGAATTGTCTTTGTTCTTTTTTTTAAAAAAAAAAAAAGAAAAACCTTCTTCCTGTGATCTCAGCATCTCTGTGTTTTTTTCTGTTGCTGTCATTTTCTGTGTTTTACTTAATTGATGTGTGCCTGCATCGACGGAGCGGTCTCAGGGTTGCCGTGGCAACCGAGTGCCGTCATCCTGTAGTATCACCGAAGAGAATTGTGAGGAGCTGTTAGGGAGACAAAGATGAGAGAATGACTTTACATGTCAGGGCTTGAAGTACTTATTCCTTTATTTGCAGGTGAATAGGAGAAACTAATGGAGACAGGAACAACGTATCTTCATTATGTTGTTAACTCTACAGCATTTACAATAGAGAGAAACAGTAGTAATAAGTAAGTATACCAGGCCAGTAGTCAGCATGGATGTCATGTTTTCTAGGGTTGCTGTAGCTCAGTAGCACATGTTGTAATATGTGTGAATTGCTTATATATCATATGATTGTTATCTTCATTTTAAACAGCTAAAACTTCTTGATTAGGGTTAAAGTCAAGCACATTGCACACCCAGCCACATGTCGTGACACAGTGTCACAGTGCTTCCAGCTTTGCCACTAAACATAACCACTGGTATTTTATTTTTTTATGACAAACAACCAGGGCTGATGTTTTCAAGTTGGCAGCCTCGTTGCAGGCTTAAAATGTGTTTTACTGTAAAAGACACTTGTCTGCCACTGTCCACTGAGGAGGCAAGCTATTTCGACTATCTCCAAAAGATGCCAAACGTCTTTGTCTAATTAAATTTGTTAAATCAGGAGTACGCCTAGGATGACCAAGAAATAGAGGCATCAGAAAATAACAGTCTAACAAAGTAGTTTATCACCACACAGCGTTTCAAGGCTGTGTAGACCTATTACTGCTGTATATCAGAGAGAATTTTTTACTCCAGTATCTTTGATTCCAAATTCAGTTGTGACTTTATTCATGATACAAGCAGGGGTACTGCTTTTTAACAAATAAAAATATCACCATTATCTCTAACCATACAGTGATCTGACCCAGTAACTGTGCACTCATTTGGAAGTATTATTTTCTCAGCCAGCATGATCGATTGGCAGGATTGAGTGTTGAATGCTAAAAGTGTCAGAGAATTCAGTTAAAGTCCAGATGAAACAGCATTTAGAGACTATCTAACTTTCATATTGTGACGTGTTTCCGAGTGAAACAGGATAGACAGATGAGTAATAACGTTCAGAGGAGTTTGATTTGAACATTGGAAAGATGGCGTGTCATAATGGATATAAGCTCTGTTCCGATAAAAGTAGAAGATTGGTCAGTGGGTGAATGTCATGATATTATTTGTTGAAAGCGGTTGGTTCAAGCTTAAGAGTATGTCATATTTTGTTTTACAGGAAGAAAACACGATTGGATTTTGATATAAGGATACAAAGAAAAGGATTTTTTGGCATACTCTTTTAAATATGTGCACAATATGACTAGGAATGTGAGCTAAAAAGGTTAAAAAGGCGTTTTTCATTTCATCTCGACTTTAATGCAGAACACTCCCCGTCAGGATATAACTTATTCAGTCTGTTTAAACCTCTCCTTGATTAAAATGCAATGCTTTTAACCTTACTTCAATAAATAATGTTTTAAATGGGCCCTTCTAATCTGTCATTTCTCAAATTAAAGATTTAATTAAAGTTACCCCAGGCATAAAACATCTTCTAAAAATGAGTCTTTCCTTTAGATTTATTGTACATCCACAAACCTAAATATAATCATATTTCAATGAAAAAAAGGATGATTACAATAGTATAATACCCTGACACAAACAAAACCGGGTACATTTATGTATATATGGGTTTGATCAAACAGCCATAGATAGGATGAGCAGCCACCTCTGGAACAAACTGCAGTGTTTCATCACCAAAAAACATATACTGCAGGGTTTTCCGGGGGAGTTGCATTACATATTTTCTATTACAGTATTTCCAAATGATAAGCCTGGAATCTTGGAGCATATTGTTTATAATTCACAATGTCAAGCTGCTTGGTAGATCTATTGATGGGCAACTTTTGAACCTTATAGACAATATTGTTAAGAGTTTGCAGGTAGTTAGCTTCATTTAGAAGATGTTTCTCTTTCCTCAATGTGTGTTCAAGTGTCCTGGTAGCACTATCTATAAATCTCATCCTGGCTACTGCTCAGCTATTTGGTTAAAAATATACCAAGAAATGTGCATTTCAGCTCAAAATAGTGAAAAACAAATGCCTATACTGCTTTATTAAGGTGTTATAGTGTTTTTTTCCCCAAATTTCACCAATCATATTTTTCTTACATATGTCTTTGTTTTAACTTTTTTTTCTCTCTTTCTCTCCAGGATCGCATATATTGGACAGACTTGGAGGATGAAGCGATTTACAGCGCCAACCGCCTGACGGGGCACGATGTGGCAAAAGTAGCAGAACACCTCAACAACCCCCTGGACCTGGTGGTGTTCCATGAACAGAGGCAGCCCAAGGGTAAGACAGGCTGGAGAGATGCTTTAATACGAAGGCAGCTTGATATTTAGGAACTTTTTTTTTTTTGCTTTTTTGTCGGCAAGTCAATTTTGAGTATTTGAGGGTAGAAAGATTAGAACTGAAGGCTCAAAAGCATCAGAGTACAAGATTTGCATTTCACAATTTTACCAGAGTTACATGGGCTGCAATTGCACTGCTTATACTATCAAAGGGAAATATTAACATTTTATTTTCTAAATTGAAAAATACATATATAACATAAATATCTAAGGTCCCACACACCCATGATTCATCAAGGCAGGTGTTATGACTTCTTTTGTCTGATTGGACCTCCTCTCAAGACTATGTGGCTATATAGGCTGTGCTTGATTTACAACTCCCTCTGTTAGCTCTCTTTCACCTGTTAGGGCAGGACACCTCCATCATTTTTATAGGCCCTTTTTTACAGCAGACATTTTCACCTGTCATAGTAGGGAAAGCACAGGTGTTAACACTAACATCAACAATGGATCTAATCAAGTGTCCCAGTGTGACAGTGAGCCAGCATGCATAATACCAGGACCTTGAAACTGAAGCAGCAAACTAATCATCATTAACTTCTTTATTTACACCTGTGATTTTTTTTCTGTGACATGTCAAAAAGTCCTTTGTGGAAAAAGGCCTGCTGGTACACAGAGTTTGGAAACCTCATGTAAACTAATGGCTTGTCATATTTGAAGTATCTAAATTACGAGTTGCCAACTATTACCTTCATGTCAACTGGGATTTTTCTGAAAGTTGGGATATATATCCAACTTGGCACTTAATAATACAGAACTGCCAGAAAACCAAGCAAACATGGACACCACACATGAGCCAAAATCCATTATTCAAGGTGGTTAAACCCAGTTTTAATGGATATAATGTAATTTTGTCAATGCACAGCATTTTAAACAATCACACGACCGACTTAGTGATCATACAGCCTCCATGAGTTGTCAGATGATGTTAATGCTCACAAGTCATTAACATGAGAATCTTTCCCATCGTTACCATCCATCCCATATGAAGTTGTCGCAGCACAAGCAGAGGTCTAATCAGCCAGAATAAGCGGAAACACTTGTGTGGGTGTGCAGGATATGGTGTTATTTGTCCCAGGAAGAATTTTTATTTTATTTATTTATTTTTATTTTTTTATATTAGTCTATGTGTGTTTAAGACCCAAACAAACAGGTACTGTAAATTCATGCTTTCGTGCTTGAAGTGAGTAACATGTGATGTCATCTACTTAGTTTGTCTCAGTCCACTTACAGAATCAAAAACAGCACAAAAACTCCTTTCCACTGGTAACAAAGCTGTGGAATTATACATGTATAGAGCGAAGGAGCCACTTAGAAACTCTCTGAAACAATAAACCAATAACCTGATGTGTGTGATTGGGTTGATGGGCGTGCTGCGCATGTTAAATATTGTGTTTGTTACTTTTTTTCCAGGATGGATGCATTCCCAGGTGTGTGAACGCACACCTGTGTTTGTGTGTGTGTGTGTGTGTGTGTGTGTGTGTGTGTGTGTGTGTGTGTGTACTTAAGTGTCTGACAATGTGTGGTAGCAATTTGCTTTTGTGAGTCTGTGTTTTCACGCTTTGTTTTCTCCCCTCACTCAGAGCTCAAAGCATTCTTGCCTGAGTGCCAGTAGGGTGCTAATTGCATTCTCTCATTAATAAATCAAGAGTTCTGCTCAAAGAGATATCACAGAATTAAGCATGTTCTTCCAAAATGCCGACAAAAGCAAGACATGAAACAACCAGCCCCAACTAGGCTAAATGAAGACATAATGAATGAACTCTATCTGCCCTGTGAGGATATTAGTGGTACTACAATTTTAAATGAAATGTAACAAGGTCCACTCACTTTCATTGTCTCAGCTTGTTTTTCATATCATCCTCTTTGTCAGTGAACATCTATACATAAATAACCTAAATGGAAAGATCACTTAGCGATTCGTTACAGCAATATACCTCTACACAATCAAACACAGCTGCTTCTGTTACCCTATTCGACATGCCTTCATTTTTCAGCACACTTCCTCAAAAGAGTCTCACTTGCTGTCCTATCTTTGTGGTGCTATATTTATTATTTATATTTATATATTTATTTCCATCCAGCTGTGCTCTGAAGCCTAGGTTCCATGTTTTAGCTCTTCTTCTAGATATAAAGGGAGGGAGTGCAGAGGAGAATAAGGAGCTATAGCACCTCTCCTGTCATTTACCTTCTTTTCCTCCACTGTCCTCATCTTCTCTCATTTCTTCTCCTACTGCCTCCCTTCCACCTTCTTTCCTCTCCTTTTTCAGTTTTTTGACTTCTTTCCTCTCTACTGTCCTCCTATCTTTTTCCTCCCTCACCCTTCGGCCTCTTTTTTTTCCCCTCAGTATAGATTTAAATGTATTATAATTGTGTGTCTTGGCATTTCAACAACATGTGTTTACGCATAGTTTCATTGCTTCTTAATATAGAAAGCAAGGAATTGAAGATGCTGCAGAGGATTTAATTTATACAGCTGTTCGTATTACATACTGGTTATACTGAGATACTGTATAAGTAGCACAAATGTATTCCTAGCTTATTAAAATCTCAATGTGTGTATGTGAGTGATGTTGCCTCTTCCCCTGACAGCAGATGATTCCTCTGATGTAGTGCTCTCTAAAGCTACGCACAAGTCAGGAGGCAGAATCGACCACGACCTGACCTAATTCTGGTGCTTCCCCACATGACAAGAGTAGCAATATTTTTGGAGTTTCGGATTAGGGAACTACATGTAAACGTTTCATTTCAGTGTAGCAATATTAAAAAAAGAAAGACACCCTCGTGTCAAACCCAAGCATCTCTTTATTGGACCTGAAAATAGATCATAGAAGAAGCAGGTAAAATTAGGATTATTAGCTAGCAGTAAGTACTGCAAGCAGTTTTGACCCTGACATGATAATATTCAAGACCTGGTGCTTTGTTTCTGAATTTGGGGTGTAGTATTTTGATAATCCAGAGTTTTGACATGAAAAATGTAGTCAAAGATCAGGTACAATAAACAAAAAGACACTGAAGAAAAATATAATGAAAATAAAGCAAAAACATTCACTAAGATGTTTTGCTAAGTCATGTAGGCCCTGTGCCACACTTTTGTACAGAGCCTTCAACTTTTCTTTGCGGTTTTCTTAAAAAAAAAAAAAAAAAAAAAAAAAAAAAGTACATGCTGTGCCAGCTTGAATTCACTTCACAATTACTTTGATGCCTTTGATGCTGACCAAGACCCACAACTGGGGCTCTGTCTTCAATTCTTAATATTCTTCTCTACTTGTAAACCTCTGTGCTCCTCATCAACCTGACATTGGATTTCAATTTGCAAACATTTGGAGAAAGCCCCAAATATATATATACATGTCAAAACTGAAGGTTTATAAATTATTGTTTTTAATACAGTTTTCAATGCAGATACGAGGCTTTGGAAGATGTAAAACAAATGAATCATTTATTTTATTTGAAAATCACATTTTCCTTAAACCGTTTTAACCCTCTTTTATTTCTGTGTGTCCCTCAAGCCCCAGACACCTGTAACATGGGTAGCCTGCCTAACGGTGGCTGTGAGTACCTCTGTCTGAAGGCCCCTCAGATCACAGACCACTCCCCCAAGTACACCTGTGCCTGTCCTGACGGCATGGAGCTGGGACCAGATATGAGGCGCTGTGCTGTAGGTAAGTCGGTCACATTCAATACCAATAAATCACGTGATCCAGGAGCACACTGTAGAGGAATTTTCCTTCTTCAGGCTCAAAGGGAATGATTATTTTCAGGTCATCTGCAAACCTGGGAGCAGGAGGTCATGGCCTTTCTCTTTCAGAGCAGTTCATCTCTCTGTCTGCTAACAATAGCTGAGCTAGGCATCTGTCCTGGCAGTTAATTAAAGGAATTATGCTGAGGAATGTCACATGTAGTCTACACCGCTGTAATCACAGTGACATGAGCGGCTGTGGCTCAGGAGGTAGAGAAGATCATCCACTAACAGCAGAGTTAGTGGTTCAGTTCCCTGGCTATCTATGTGTCGAAGTGAGCAAGACACTGAACCCCGAGTTGCTTCCCCAGGCGACTACTACAGCTGCCTACTGCTCCCTAGGCGAGTATAGGATGGGTCAAATGCAGGACAAATTTCATTTCAATGTATGTAAATGCAGAGAAATGGAGTGCCAAGACATACAGATATGAAACGGGTCTGGGGTTTCACTCTCTCAGCGCTGCTAAAAGGAGTCCAAGTCATTATTAAGGATTTATAGATATCTATATTTTATGTTCCGCTTTAAACTATTCAGTATATTGAGGGTTTCCAACCTTATACATGGGTGACTATGGGAAATGTAGATTCTTCCCTCATCACAGCTCGACCAAGACCAGTTAATTTCTGTAATGGTTTCAAGAAAATAAATAAAAAGAAGTGTAGCTTCCCATACCACTTTCACCCAAAGTCTAATATTTGGTGTAAAAGTGCTGATTACTTTCGGAACTTTAAGTATATATTGGATATCAATAAGAAAGTGAAAGTTTCATTATTGCTAGTGTGGGATTTTCTGTAGTCTGCATGTATGCACAATCAGCCTCTATACTCGTACATGAAATCATATATACCCCCCCAAAAAAACAGCATATTTACTATTGCAGCTTTTATCTAAAAAAAAATCTATTCGTATTCAGCAACATCAGCTGTCAGCAACACAAAATATTGAAAAGTTATTGTAATAATTATGGTGGACTCAAAAGCCAACTCATATTTAGAGAATTTGATACTCATGTTTACAGTAACACTATCGTGGGAGGTGGTTCAGGGATTCTCCCAGCTTACCGGCGCTTCCAAGCACATCTCCATTATTTTGATGACCTTATTTCACCCGTCAGCCCGTTCCCATGCCTCTACATCCGCAACATTTATTAAGTTGTTATCCTTAATGGACCCGCTCTGTTTTGCATCTCATGTTCGCACAGGTGAAGAAAAAAGGAGCTGTCACAAAGAAAAGAGAGAAAGAGAAATGAGGATGTATGTAGGCCAGCGTTCAGAGGATCCCCCTGAGAAAAGACAGGAGAGGGAACATGGACATTGAGCGTGCACTCACTTGCACACAGAAAGTACATTTGCACTGAATTTTTGGGCTTCCTCATGCAGGACAAATATTTCTCGATGAAATGTCTCCTTATGTTATGTTTCTCCAGCTGTCTTTTTTTTATGTATCTGTCTATTTTTTAGTAAGGGCTTGTCTGTTTTGCAGCACAATTTCTTTAATGTTTTCTATCAAATGACTTTTTGTCAACATAAAGGTTATGTCAGTGGTGGCATATGTTCTATACAATATTGATGCACGAATAAGTGATCGGTGTTGGCAGAGTTGGAGCTTTCAGAAAGATGACTTTATATAAATGGTTGTGAAAGTGATAGTTGATCTACAGTTCCCTGCTGAGACAAAGCAGAGGTTTATTAGTCATGTTAGCTATTGAGTCATATTTCAATACAAAAACTAGGACTGGGTGATAATTATCTTTTATCTTTGATTGACTTTCAGTGCAATCACATGATGATATAAGATCATGTCATTGTGGTAAAAATTCTATTATCAAAATTAATGATTCCAAGCATAATAACGTTATTTAAGTGGTCTATCGAATGTGTATCAGCGAAACACAGTTCATTGCTTTGAACATCAGTTTAATTTCCTTACAGTACGATGCATATGATTTTGTATTCATTTGCCGTATTGTGATATATGTAGGCATCAATTTTTCCCAGTAATTATTTTAATCATATCGCCCAGATTTATTTGAAACTCTGGGGAGTTGGAACCATTTTCATCATTCATTTACCGCAACATGCTGTATATTGATGCACAGAAATACAAAGAAATCCAAATGCTAATGATAATTGTCCTGTCTCCTGTGCAGTTCGACCCAGAACAACCACGACAGCCGCTCCCACCACCACCACCACCACAAGATCCCCCACCACAACCACTAAAACAAGCACTACAACAACTAGCACAACTGTATCCACTACCACGACTCCACCCACAACCACTACCACCACTACCACGGCTACTACTGCTGCTGCCGCTGCTCCTACTACCACACTCAGACCCACAGCCAAGCGTCTGAACACGCAGTCAACTTCTCAGACCCCCAGGAGCACCTCCACCGAGCATCCTCGGACCCCTGTTGCCACAAGTACAGAGACGACCAGTTTCAGCAGCACCGGTCAGACGTCTACATCCACGCACACACCTCTATTGGGCCCAGTGGCCCCCAACAGTATTCAGAGAGAGAGCAACGCCAACCTCTCCCACAGAGGTAAGGATCATGGTGAGCACGGTTTGTGCATAGTAGAGTGAGTGTACAGTATGTGTGTTGTTCTGTGTATGAAATGCTCCACTGTCATCACTGCCGCTAGCAACTGCCATTTTAAGCAGCAGGGAAGCCAAAACCTCTACTTAAATCAGTTTCCCTCTTCTGTCCGGCATCTCTTCCCCTTCGTCTCTCTGTATGACCATCTGTCTATCTGCTGTGCATCCTCTTTCTCTCTCCGCTTTTCTCTGTCATACGTACTCTCAAGTGTATCCCTGTCTGCTTGCAGTCGGTCCCTCATGAGCAGCGCGCAACAGAGCTGTCAGAGCTAACAAACGACAGTCCTCTCCACTCTCGCCGTCCACCTCTCATCACTCATCCTCACTTTTCTGACACCCTCTCTCTTGCTTTCTTTGTCTTTTTATCTTCCTCTCTCTCTCTCTCTCTGTCTCCCTCCATCTCTCTCCTCCTCTCTTTCACTCACGGGCGCTCTCTAAAACTGGCAGCATTCTTCGCTCTCGCACCAATCAAGCTTTACTGGTGCGCCAGAAAAATACCACTTTACAGTTTGTTGCCCAGACAAAAAAATGACAGCAGGGTATAGCAACAGTAACAATGGTTTACAAAACACAAAACCACGCAAAGACTTAAATTGTACTTGTATGCGGAGAAGAATCCTGGATAGTGACATAAGGCAAAATTGATAAGCTGCTGTGCTGCACACGACATGTTTGCAGAAATCAAAGATTTCAGCTTTCTCTTTGAATTTTTTTTATCACTATCACTGCCCCAAAATTATGAAATTCTCTTCCTCCCACCACCTGATTGTCCCCCCACTATTGAGATCTTCAAGAGCCACACTAAAACACACTTGTACTCATTAGCCTTTAACTGCGCCTAACTTAACCAGCTCAGGTTATTTCTCCTGAAGTCTCTATAGGCCTGTTTTGTCACTACGGACTCTGTGTGACTATATTCCTTGAGTGTTATTATTATTTATCATCACTCTTTGTAACACTCTGTGTGTGTTGTGAAGCCCTTTGGATCAAGTGTGTTGTGTGTAAAGTGCTATATAGCTAAAGTTGAATTGAGTTTGTTTCATAAAGACATGAAGAAGAGATAAGAGAGAAGAGAAGAGGTAACTGTCACACAGCTGAGGCTGCTTTTTGTTCCTCATTCGAATATAAAGATAACAAAAATCTTCCATATAAGTAGCTTTTTTTTCAGTTCTAACTCTTCTAAGTGTACCATTTTAGACATTTTTGAAGTTTTTGTATTATAAGAAGGCAGTTTCTAGAAATGTGGATGTGTGATTTATTTTGTTTATTCGTTTACACAGGAAGCATGATGAAAGATAGAGTTGGGTGTTTGTGAGAGAGAGAATAAAAGACATAGGGAGGATAGGGAAATGAAAGAGGAAAAAGAGCAAAGTGTAAAACTAAAGAAGAGAGGTAGAGTAAGAGAGATGATAAAGAGGCTATAGAGGAATAAGAATGAACAGAGCACAAAAAGGAACATGACAGTCAAGCACATGAACAGGGACGGTGGGAGTTAAAAAGTGACGCACTGTTGGGAGGGAAAACAGCATTTACCAGGATAAGAAAAGATGGGATGGAAAAGAGGCGAGAAAGAAAGTGATTTTCTGGGAATTAGAGCAAAAGGCTGCTCTAGCTAGTCTCATCACTTTTGAGAAGGGGGGGGACCCTGGATTTTTCAGAGTTACTAAGAAGCAAGAACATGTTTCCTCTCGTCTCAGAAGTTGTCAGCATCCTCACCACACCACACCAAGTGCTCCAGATGAGAGGTGGAGCAGACACGGATGAGAAAATGGGGCATGAGCAAGACGTGTTTCCGAACCCACGGGCCATGTGTTATAATTTTCAACTCAGTGCACACTGTCAAGTTTACCGGCATCAGCTGTTACACATGTGCTGCGCTGCGGCTGGCTTGTGGAGGGAAGAGAAAAAAAGAAGAAGAAAGATAAACAGCAGCTGGTACACAAAGCTCGAATGCATCTATGCTTTTAGAAATTTGAACCTTCCGCTTTTTATGCCAGTAATTATTCATCAATCTTTCGGTTGAACTGGAGAAACTTTTTAAAAATGCTGTTTGCTGTATACTGTACATTGTGCTAAGAGATTACTATTGATGGCTATGAATTTGGAGAGTGAAAACCTCTGAAATTAGAATTGCTTGAAATAACTTTTCAGAGCATAGAGGACCATGAAAATCTTCAGTCAATTACTGAGAGTATACTAGAGATGCACCAAATATCCAACTAATCATTTAGTCAGTCAACAGAAAACTAATTTCCAACTATTTTAATCGTTTTCAGTCATTTTGAAAGAAAAAATGTTATCTTTTCTTAAATATTCTTAAACATGAATATTTTCTGATTTATTTAGTCTTCTATGATAGCAAACTGAATATCTTTGGGTTGTGGACTGAAAACATTTTAGTTTGCGTCACGGGCTTTGGTGATCACCATTTTTCACCACTGCCTGACATTTTAAAGACCAAATGACCCAGCCCTACAGTATATAGCATGTGTTAATGTAATACAATAAAGACAGGACATCAGACAATCCTTACACTCAAATAAAAATGTATATTTATACCATGTCTATTTAATAAGCATGTTTTACACCTACATGTTTATTTGCTGTATAAAGTATACTAGACAGAATGATTTTGTATGATGTGTCATATGGTATTTAATGGAGCCAAATAAAAATAATGACATTTTCATAGAGGTATAATTTAAAATCCCTCCAGCAATAATAGCCTTAATGAAATTGCGACTTTTTTCAGAGCTCTTTCTGTTCATTTTTTTCTCTGTGTTTCTCTCTTTCTCTGCCTTTACTTTCCAGTACTGCTCCTTTCATAACTGCTGCCTTAATAAGATTCTATTAATCCGCCTTTTAGAGCCTTAGGACCCATTCGACGTCACTCATACTTTAAGAAAAGCTCGATTTAATTCTGCTGACTCAGACGCCTCACTGCTTGGCCTGAAGTCACATCACCTGCTGTGTCTCTTTGTGGAAGTCTCTGCCTCTACAGTATACATGTTTTGCGTGTGCATTTATCGAAGGCAGTTTATTCTCTTAATGATTGATGTCTTAATTCTATTTCCCATCCGCCACGTCCCAGCCGTGCCCTCACAAAGTCTCTTTTCAGCACGAGCCTTCATAACAGTCTGCGGGGCCAGGACTGTGATCTTTTCTGCTAATCTTCCTCACTAGACTTCATTATAGCCATCTGATCACATTTTGGCTAATGGTTGGCCTGCTGCTAATGGGAGGGTTGGGAGCAGGATTAATGTCAAAGCTCCACACCAACCTGTTGGGGTGAGAGTTGAAGGAGAGTGGAGACTGATTTAAAAAAAAAAGATACAAAGCACGTCTAGATATTTTTATACCTTATTAGATGCTGTATTCTGTGCAACAGAGTGGCTGAAATATATGAAAGACTGAACAAAACAAACTGATGCAAGAATATTTCAGTATAGTGAGTTCACCTTCAAGGTCAACCGACATGCTTTAAACCTCCTGTGAATGATATATTGCTTCTTAAATCCAAATTAGTTTTTGAATGGTATTAGTACAAATTCTGATGCATTGCTTTCTGGAATTGCATTCGCCCCCTCTTGTATTAAAAAGCATCTCATTGTATTTATGCGGTATTATTCATCCACATTTCATTTACACATGCAGTTGACTTGCAGTCCAAAGTGAAATCAGATGGATTCTCTGCCTGTATATTATGCAAATATGTTTTTTTCTAGCATGATGCTTCTCTGCTGCAGCAAACTTTTGTTTTTCTTCCAGCAAGGCCTTTGGGGAGGGTGTTTTGGAAGAGAACATTTTGCTTAGTTTTTGTTTTTTCTTTTTCTTTTTTTTTTATCTCCCTTTCTATTCTTCTCAGCTGCAAGTGATCACTACCTCATAGGTAACAACATCACGGTAGCTGTTCTGGGAATAGTCATTCCTATTGGTGAGTACTCTTGATTTTCTCGCTGTTTTGTCTTTGCTGCTTCTCCCTCCTTGCTTCTCCGTCTCTGCTTGTCATTTAAGCCCTGCATGTTGTGTGTGTATGTGGTTTGTATGTGTGTGTACATGTTTGCATGTGGTTGGCCTTTCGAGTGTTTGTACTCCCACCTGACTGATTAAAATGAGTGTGTTTTTGATTCAGTAATAATAACTGTTTCTGACTTTTGAACACACAGGTTCTACAATAGCTTCTGATGTTTGCAGAAAATAACCAATAGTTTAGTAAAAGAGAAAATGTACTGAGCTGTGCTATTATCCAACAATAGCCTCCTGGCCTACGGCTAGAAAAAGCCATTATGGTCCAATAAGCTTGTCAGTCAGCGATGGCCAAGCCTTTGTAATGTGCACATTATACCATTATTAATGAGATTTGAGCAAATGGGAAATTCAATTCATGTTTTGTCATCACAATTGACCAGCTGTTATAACATTAAGCTCATGTCCCCATGATGATCATACAGTATGCTCACATAGCAATCAATCCAGTGTGCCGACCTATTTCTGTGACCCCAGTGGACTGAGAATGGGTTACACAGTCACTGAAATCAGTTTTTGAATAGGAGGAAATATCTTAAATAGCTGAATTGGGAATTAACTAGACAAAAATGGTGTTTTTTGCTTAGAGCAGAAGAAATTTCTGACTAGGGAAATAACGTTATTGTCAGATATATTGTTCAGCAAAAAAAAGAAAAAAAATTATACTATTAGGCCACCATACTACCATATATGCTAATTTAGGGTAGGCGTACAATGAGAAGTTCTTACAATCAAATTTAATTTATGCTATTAGCTCTGATTAAAATGAAAATCAAATTTTATGGAAATATTTCATACTTTCATGGCTAACCTAACTGAGAAATCAGCTGAATGTGCAAATGACCCTATAGTAGCAACATATGGCGCTAATTGAGATCGCTTTCATCCCTAATATTGAATAGTTTGATAAGTTATAAGAGCTCTAAAACATGGTAAAGCATTTTTTTTTCTCTTTTCATTCTCAACAAATGAGATATCAGCTCATTAAAATAACCCCCGAGACTATTAACCCTTCCTCCTCCATCCCTCATTCTGTCCTTCTGCCATTCATTGAGGCAGTAAATCCCTTCATTCTGCATTTTTTGGCAGCTTTGAAACATTAATTATTGTTGGAGGTCTACAAGGGCCGGATTTCTGCACCCCAGTCCGCCGCTCACATCCACTAATGCACCACGCCCACCCACATCTCCACAAGGGGAATCAGCCCAACAATGATAATCAGTATTTAGCCAAAGTCAGGCTGTTATGCTGCTCTCTAATTGGAGTGAAATTTTCTAAATGAGACAAAAGCTGATGTTTTTTTTAACCAGTGAGCATTTAGAGAAGAACAAAGGAGAATCTGAGGTTTCCAGCCCAGTCACACAGGGCTCTCAAGTGCCCATCTAACAAAAGAGCAATTAGATGAGGCTTCCGTAGGGGATGCAGACTCAACATCTCAAATGCTCCAGTCCCCCTCTATCTCTTTCCCTCTTCATGTTCCCCTGTCCATTCTCCTTCCCATCCAAAAACACCGGAGTCAGGCAGTCTGCAGATAGGGTTTAATTTTTCAGCCCAGGCTAGTGCAAAATTAGAAATCATAGTCAAAATATAGAACAAGAATAATATGGTGATGACAGTTAGGAAATATTTTTGGGTTTTTATTTTTTTTTAAAACCCAAAGACTTTATCGCTGGCCTCAGGATTATCATGCTGTGATACAACATTGAAATGAAAGAAACTTCAGTCTTCGAACATGCATGTATCTGTGTACCTTGCAGGTGGAGTTTATAGCATGTATGTTTGATGATGCATGCAGGCATTAATTGTTGTAGATCATGCATGTGCATTCATGTTTATGTGGGTTTTGATCATTCTGTAAGATTCAGACTGAGAGGGAATGTAAATGAATGTTCATATACAGTATGAAGGCTCATTATTTTTTCGTTTTTACTGATTTTTTTTTTTTAGCAGACGGTTTTTCAGGGGTTTCCAAAGCAGATTATTTAGCTCAGGTGGTTAGCTACCTCTATCGTGACTGACCTTGTGATCAAATTTTTTAGATGACGGCCTAAACAATAGCCATTAAATACATGGTATTTTCTCTGCAAAAAAAACTGTAGCACCTCTGCTCCTTCTCCCTGAAGACTGATGATTTATTTCAGAAAAATATTTGCATAATATCAGCAGAGGTGGTCTTCGCCTCAGCTGTGGTGGTCCACTTCCAATATATACCCTGGTAAAAGATTTTCTCATTTTATGTCTTGGCATATAAGAACATGATTAGAAGCCACAAACAAGCTGTTTAAATGCTTTTAAGGCTTAAACTGTACTGGTAATTGTATCTTTTTATAGTTCAGTTTTACCAGGAAACTTTTTTTGAAAAGCGATCATTTTTTTGCTACAATATTATCACTTTTTTAATTCATTTGATGCCAACAAAATGTGGCTTCTTTTAAAAAAAATCCCAACACTGTGTTAGAGTCCATCACTTTTTCCCCCGATTTCATTCCCCTACAAATCTCTTACTGGCATGCAGGAGATTTTATAGGATTTTGGAAAAATAATGACAGAAAATAATGAGCCTCCAGTACATCAAAGAAAGTGTGCAAGACGTGTTTGTGCGTGTGACTGCTTAAAGCGCCGCTCTGTGTCCCCTGGGCTGTGTTAACGCTCCCGCCGTGTGTTGTTGTTGTGTGTGTGTTAAACACATGCAGTCCCTATCCTTGCCACAGTGGTCATCGGATTGCTCTGCACTGGCGGATACCTGGTTTGGCGCAACTGGCGGCGCAAGAACACCAAGAGCATGAACTTCGATAACCCCGTTTACCGCAAAACCACAGAGGACGACGACGACGAAATCCACATCGGGCGACACAGCGAGTCCATCGGTCACGTCTACCCAGCAGTGAGTGGCAGCCACAGTCAGCCATTCATAGCGCTCCCTCTAGGGGGCGGTATCACAGACAGCAACTCGCACTGGTACTCAGGGGCGCCAATGCTCTCCAGTGGCAAATGAGAGAAAAGAATCTTTGGAAGAAGATTCTTTGGGAAGATGCGTAGGGATTTGCAAAAGCCCGTTTGTTGTACATGTACGCCTGGTGGAAAGAAAGAACAGGCCCGCACATGCACACTCCCACATATTCACGCATCATTTTTGAGATTATCACTAAAAACACCAATCACACACGCATATAAGCCCTGTACCAGTACACCAAGTTCACAGTTTATTCACTTTCATTGACCATAATCATACAGTACATACGTTTTATCAACACACATCCTTGTCGCCAACCTGCCATCCCATTTTTGTTTTGAACATTCTGTGTGTTTTTCTGGTTGTTGAAAGTGTTTGTTTCGTTGCTGGAAGACAAATTTTCTCCTGAGGGCCCCATTTGCCAACAAAACACATATCATCTGTTGGTTTACAGCAGCAGCTGATGCACAAGTTCTAATTTTTTACGAGTCACTAGACTTCAGCAAGTATTTGACACAAGCTGGAATCCTTGTCAGACAACAATTTTTAGCTAAAAATCATAACAAAGGGTTACCCGGACATTAGAGGGACATTAAGGCTCATGTTATTAGTGCTGTCTTTATGCAGTGCAGTAAGTGCATGCTTTATGGGAGGCTTCTGCAATGGCGTCTGTTTATTAGTAGAACAGAGATGATTTTAGTGTTGAGATGTCTGTGAGGACAAGGAACAGCAGCTCTGTAGTCACCTCAGAAGGCTGAATGACAGGAAAGCACAGCACAGGATTAGACCATTTTGCAAATAAATTGGATTTTTAGGAGTGGATAGTCACATCATGACGTTGCCTTTATATGAATTTCATTTTTCTGTTACAGCTTAAATAAGACATAAAAGATAGAAAGGGGAGCACAAATCAGAGCTAAGGACGGTCTAAAATAAAATTTATCTCATATTCTATCATGAGTGCAGATGCAGAATCTCCACATTTCAGGAGTTGCAGGCTGTCCTGTTGAGTTCCCACTGATGCAGATGCATTTTTGAGAATCACTGTTTGGCTTGCTTGAAGCTGCGTTTTCTAAAAGAGACAATGCCAGCTGTGATTTGGACTCAAATGCGCTTAAATGAACCAGCAAAGAGGATGTCATCAGGGTACTTATGCCATTTATTTAATATATTTGTTGTTTTAGGTACAGGAGAGCAAGCAAGGAAAGAAAGGGCAGCCAAAAAGGATTATTGGGGGGGATGGGAGTCTAGTGCTTTGATCGGTTGGCATGGTAACACAGATTTCTTTGTGTTGCTCTGGAGAGAAAGGAAGCAAAGAATTCTGGGTATCATTGGCATGATGACAGGCTGGAGACACACACACACACACACACACACACACACACACACACGAAACAGGTGCACGACTGAGTCATATTAAGATTCAAGGTCGAAGTAACAACCACCCTCAGTGAAGGGCTGCAGGGAGGGACGATACTCTCTCTGGTCTCCCCGTTTTATTATCAGCTTCTGTACTGATCTTTTTTTATTGTCTTTCAGTCCTTTAACTTATTTTCCTCTCCTCTCCTCTCCTCTCCTCCTCTCATCATGTTGTGGCAGAATGGCAACTCAGACAGCCAGAGAAATCAGGTTGGCATTATGTGGGCCAGATATTTGCAGCCGTAGGCAAGCATCCTGCATTTCTCGCATAGGAGGAGCCAGAGAAGGAGGGATGAAACAAGGGGGGAAATGGGAAAGAGGAGGAGAAGAAGAAGGTCAGGGAAAAGGAGGGAGAAGTGAAGACTGCGAGAATGAGAAAGGAGCAGGAGAATTTTTGGTGTGGGTGGTGGCATCTAGACCGGAATCTATCTCTGATTTTGTTCCTTTGTTCTCCGTTCATCATGCCACTGTGTTTCCTTTTCCTGTTTTCTCTCTCACGTCGCTCTCTCTCTCCCTCCTCTCTCTCTCTCTCTCTCTCTCTCTCTGTCTCTCTCTCCCTCTCCACCAGCCTACTGTGGTAACAGTCTTTTTATCTGCTGTTTGCAGCGCGTGGCACTCAGTCTGGAGGATGATGGCTATCCCTGAGGGGGGATGCAGCCTGCTCCCCCCCTCCTCACCCGCCCCCAACCCACCCCCAATCCCATCCTGGTAAATCCCCCTCTCTCTCTCTCCTACTTTCTCCACTGGAGTAACATTACTACCACTACTAGCCACTACTACTTCCTTTAGTGCTAGTTTTTAGTGCTCATGCTAGTAGCCTCTGCTACGCTACTCTTCTCTTCTCTCTCTGCCTCCTGTTAGCAGTAGTGGTGTGTAAAATGCTGCTCGATTATTTTGTTCGAACTAACTTCATTCGGCTGTCTCAGTGCACATTGTAAATACAACGCTGTCTGGCCATCATGCAAGGGGAAAGAGCCAGCATGCAGTATTCCTCATATTATGACTCTTTATTTATTTGTATGCGTTTGCTGTTGTACATATGAAATCAGCATCTCTCAGTGCACAGTGCTCATAGGCGGATTTTGCAAGGCTATAGTTGGCAAAGACTTTATTTTTCCTCATAGTTCCCCTTACATCTTGAGTTGACAAGACAGGTGTTTTTTAAAAGGGGAATGTCACCCTTTATCACACCCAGCCCCTCAGATTCCCTTGACATATTTAGGCAGGCAAAGCTAAATATAGCCAAGGGGAGAGGAGAAAGAGAGAAATGATTGGGCTGTCTGCGTGTTTGGAGGTGATTTCGGGTTGAAAGAGCAAGGGAGGGTGCTTTCTGTTGAGGGGAATGGGAGGATTTGTGCCACCAGAGGGTAGTGCCTCAAGGCAAAAAGCAGCAGGGCAGAAAAGGCAAAGGATTATGGGTAATCCTCTCTCCTGGTATCAGAGGTATGCGCACAGTCGATAATGAACTTGGGATTGTTCGCTCATTTTCGGTAGGTGTTAGGACTCACATGTGTGTTCCTTTCTGACTTTTGTTTGTTTTGCATCTTCTGCAATCAATATTGTGGAGGTAAAAGCCCATTTCCAGACAGCATAGAGAGTTACAAAACACTTTCCTGTGGCTGTTTTGATAAATGAGGCTCTGAGGTTCTAAGATCACAGAGATTCAAACATCACATCCAGCATGAATAAACAAAATAAACTATTTTCTTTTTCATTCATGAGATTCAGAGGTTTTGGTTTTCATTGTTTTAAAAAAAATCAAAAAGACTGTTCAGGCCCATCAGGGATATGTTCTCTGTTATTTAGTTGTTGAGTCTGTATACATATAAATGGATAGTTGCACACCTTGGAATATAGAAATGAAGTATAAAGAAATTAAGCACAGATTGAAATGAAGAGCCAGTTTTAACATCGTGTAAGGCTTCTGATTCCTGATAAGGAGAAAGAACAAATATCAGTATATTAGAAGACTGATAGGTGTGAGTTCTTATGTGTTTACTATATTTTTAGCTGTAAGAGTCTTTAACAGTAATATACTCTTATAGCTCCCAAACCAATACTTTTCCTTTAATTGGACATAACTTGTGTCAAAACTTAAACACAAATGTTTGAACTAAAGCAACCCCGTAAATATCGAACTCAGTGTTTGCACAGTACTGCTTTTGGTTTTTCAGAGCCTTACTGCTACGTCTTCACTTCCCCTTTCAACCGTGTAGCTGTGTGTTTTCTCGATGAGATGCTGTCGAAAAAGAGCCCACATTTGTATTAAATCACTCCCTGCTGTCGCTGATTGTTCAGTGTGGTTGTAAGTAGCCCCATTTTGTATAAAAATATGAGTAATACGCTAAGCCTTCACTGACTGAGCCAAGCATTGATTTGATTTGAAAGCTGGATAGAGAGGAAATGTGTAAACCAGCGTAAAGAGCTGATCTTCCATTGGCTTGCCACAGACATGCTTCCAGCCCATTGAATCAGATGGAATTTATGCCCAGTGAATATCGCAATAATTGCTTAGAATGTGTTGTAATGGTGAATTACTAGAAGTCGTTCTGACAAGTTAACATGATAGCTGTTGCAAGTTGTTGTGGCAAATTAACAATTGTCCTATTCTGGGTGTCATTTAGTCTCTACAGGGCATTTCAAAGTGGATAAGCACACTCATAATGCATTATATAAGATATAGAGCTGTTTTTTGCGTGTCGGGATCACGTTGAATACCGTTCTTCCGTTCTTAGAATAACAAATATGAACAAGGGTGCATTTCGGCTGAGCTGAGCTTTAGTCTTTTCATAAACCTGACATATGACTGAATAACATGCAAAAAAAAAAGCATACAGTATAATGCAAAAATGAAAGTCTTCCAAAATAGACTCAGCATATGTATTCATACATTCATACAAGCAATTTGTGCACACAGTCAAAACACAGCTGATTACTGATAGTTATCATTCATGGCTCTCGCTGTTTCTTGGAGAGTGTAGATGCCCAGGTAACCACAGGGGGAGGAAGAGACAAAAGTAGGCAGGATATGACTGCCAGGATTGAGACTTAACCATATGCGAACAGGTCTGCACTCAGAAGATGAATGGTCGGTCATTTATTCTTCTAGATTTCTGCTGATGTTGTCTCGCAGTACTCTGAAACTCCCTCCCCTGACCACTCTCAGAAAAATGGTACCCTTCTCTTCCCAGTTTATGATGCACAGTGGGTGATTTGTATACACTGTATTTGACAAGCGGTACACTTGACAGGTAAATTGTAGTCCTCTCCAACATTTTCCCCGGCACTGCGCTCCCCTACGTCTATCTAACGAATGAGGATTGAGCACAAGGGGGATGCCATCTCCCTTCATCTTAACCTTGTACAGATGAAGCAAAATGAAATGTGTTACACGGTGGGGGAGACTGTGACTCAGCTCAGCATGATCCTGGACTGGTTTGCTTGGTTCCTGCAATGGTTTTTAGGCAGGATTTAGGGTGGACATGTTTGAAACAGCTTAAATGGATACAGCTGCATTTTGATAGAAATGTCTAAAAACCTCTCAGTACTACAGAGAAGATTAAAATAACATTTAATAATGTATTTAAAGTGACAAGAAAGAAAGATGCCACAGGTCAGGTATCTTTTGTAAATTTAAGATTTGAAAAAAAAAAAATGGAAACCCTTGTCTGAGCCTGCTCTACACCACACGCTGTTGTTCGTGCCCATGTTTGCTTCAGGTGTAATGGAGTTCCATACTGAGGGTTTGCAGTTAGGAGAATAAATTGCTTATTTATTGAGGTGACTGAGCGTGGCATTGTTGAAAAGTTATCATTGCGACAGTCTGAAGACAGATTGGCTGGTCTACTATGTGGCCACCTTGAGAGCAGCCGTCTCCCCAGAAGGACACTTAGAAAGTCCAGAAAGTCATTCATCATATGTAGTAATTGTTGTGGTAGTAGAGGACATACTGTGACCGTCTGAACACCTACTGATTGTTGTTCCATATTTACGGGGATCAAATAGGAGCTACTCAATGCTTTGAAGTCATCATAGTTAAACAACCAGTAAGCCCAATAAACCACAAGCTGCAGTTATATCTAGTATAATTTAATAAGTATCATTTTGAGCACCCCGCCACCATGCTGAAGATGAATATAAATGCATTGTATTGTGTTTAGGTAGATATGTTGAATTATTCAGTTATTATAATACAGGCACTACATTGTATAGGAAGGTGTGTCTCCAGGTTAGTTTTTTATTAATTATTACTTGAAGTCTTTTCAGTTTTTACGCAGTAGTTTCTACATTGGAGAACCATGTGCAACATGATATCTTGTACACAGTTATTTAACACTAAGCAGTAGAATATTCCTAATAAATGTGTATAATAATAGTTACATTCACAACAGGTTCAACTGAAATCCATCTGTAACAAGGCTATTTCTGATTTATTTCATGGGAAAGATATTATATGTTATTAGCTGATCATAGAAAATCCTAACAGCCCTGATAACCCATAATCTAATATAATTGTGTGCCGTAATCGTAGCGTTCCTGATTTGTGCTCCCTGTGCATAACTTTCATTCCTGCACTGCACTCTTCCAGTGATTCCCAAACAGAAAATCTGATCCATGCTGCTTTAACCAGGATGCACTGAATGCTCTCTAACATCTCTCACATCTCTCCACTGCTTCATTTTCTCATGCACTCTATCAAAACTAATGCTACCTATGGGGCCTCAAGTCTTTCCTGTGCTTGTTATACTACTGAATTTTAGTTTAAAGAGCAAAGTCAGCTTTGCTTTATCAGTCGGCTCATGCTTCTCTTGCCACCCCATCTTCATCTTAGCCATCAACATCTTTTTTTTTGGCAAGGGCTATCAGTCTTTGGGTAGACAGACACACACACACACACACTGGATGAACGAGAAAAAACGTTGGAGGAAATAACCTGGAACCCACAAATAACAAGAAACCCCCAGAGCTGGAAAAGAAAACCCTCTCCTGACTGTGAACCAGCGAACAGGCGAACAAGCATGCTCAGCCAAGAGAAGCTGCCCCCCCGGCTACAGTTTTGGACTGTGAAAGGAACCCTCATTGACTCTACTTGGCTGGCATTTAGCTCTTGTTGACCCAGTGACTTTCCTTCACCAACTGGTTCCTCTTATTATCATGTGGTTTTTTTGGACTGTGAGTCTGTAAGTGAGTTGTAGTTGTCACTCTCTCTTTCTCCTTGACAAACCATTCCCAGTTTCATATTTGATCTACTTGATGTTTGATTACTTGAAGGGCAGTGTTCAGTCGCCTACATTTTTCTACCAGTCAGTGTAAAATGAAGGTTTTGGGGGAGGAAGACAGTGAAATCTGCGTATGTAAATCTTTCTATGGGTTGGGATGATGATATACAGGGGCAACATTTTGATAATAACAATACCGTCACAGGTTTGAACAATATTTACTTCAACAGGGAGAGTGAGGTGGGCAATCATTGCACACATCATCACTGACACTATTGGCTCCAGTTGTTTTGCAAAACTGTCTACCTGCATTTTCTCAAAATGCCGCTGATGTGTTATTGTCCGCAAGGAAATCTCAAAAACCATTTGGGGCTCTGTCCATTCCACAGCCATACGACAGGCATTTTTTTAACGCTGTTTGTTGCACAAAACTTTTCAAGAAGCCTTCTGCACTGTGTAAAGAGATAATGTTCTTAAGAGGGGAGGACAGGGGGGGGGGGTGGTCCAATGGTACAGTCCAATGGTTTTGAATCATGACTTGTAAATACGTTTTCATACAGCAAAAACTTTTTGATAATGTTTTAAATGTATCTGTAAAAAAGATGTACATAAACCTCTGGGGTAAAAAGGAGTGTAGACTATATATGAATTTATTTGTACACAAGAGCACTGGATTTCTTTACTACTTGATTGTAACTAAAAATTAATAATCTGCCAAAGTGTTTTTATTTTACTTTTTCTCCTGTCTCTTCCATTCATTTGTGTTTTTGCTTTTTAACAGCATTACAGATTTTTAGTGTTCATACTGTATTTAATTCTGTTGGATAGATTTTGTCGTTGTGTGTTTTTTTTTTTTGTTTGTTTTGTTTTTTGTTTTGTTTTTTAAAAAAGAAGAGGGGTTATCATTTTAATTTATTGGTGCCTTGTTTTGTGCTCCTGTATACTTTTACTCTTTCTGTTTTTCCGTGTTATGTGTCTGCGGTAGGGCAGGGGATGGACTGGTGGGTTGGTGAGGGAAGGGGTGGGGGGTGAGTTAAAAATTTAGCAACTTCTGTACTTACATGGAATATCTGTACTGTATGCCAAAATGGTCACACTCACGTTTCTATGAAATCAAGCTGTTGATAAATATCTCTATATATTGATATATTAAATTTATAAAAACTGTCCAACCTTTTGTGTTGAAACTTTATTTTGTTTCCCTCTCCGTTGCATCAGAGTTCTCCACACCAACCCAAAATGGGTTTAAGTCAAGTTGTTTTAAACTGTGTATAGCCCAAAACCACAAGTTTGTCTCAAAGAGTTTTATAATGTGCACAGGATCCAACACCTTAGCCCTTTAATAAGAGAAAAACTCCACACATCATGAGAGTGTACAGTCGGTGGCAGATGATCTGGTAAGTAGCAGTATTAATGCAAAAATAAATTATTCAAAAACAGTTAATGTCGTTATTGGAGTCCAAATGTAACAAAATAAAACATTAATAGATCTATTAATGTATTATATTAAAGCAGGGTTATTTTTGGAACTATATTAGGTGAGCCTAAAAATGTCTTATTCGATATATTCTATTAATTTTACTATTCAACACAGAATACTCGGCAAACTACAAAAATCTGTAGTATAAGGTAGTTTGGGCCTCCCAAATCTGCTATTTTACTGATATTACTCTTCTAGCCTGAGGCACCTGTCACACTGGATATTTCCTCCTGAAAGAGCTTCTTCATGGTACAATATATAATAGAACAGTCAGTATGCACCTTCTTCCCCCCACTATTATTTTCATCTGCCAGAATGCCACCAAATGCCTGAACCCACCTCATCATCTCCCACTTACAATCTGGAGGGAAGTGTCTCCTATATTCCAAAATCATCCCATACTTAAGTCTCTCTTCTGGTATATGCGCCCAAACTCCTTGGTGGTAAATCTCCAGTTATATAGAGAGAGTGGGTGAATAAGGGCATTCATACCTTGGGTGACCTACATGAAGAAGGTGTCCTTAAATCATGAAAATCATGTTGAGCAGTTCCATTTAGCTAATAATTAATTTTGGAGATTTCTCCAGTTGAGATATCTCCTTGACAGAACCTCTGGCTCTATATATACTCCTCCTCAAGGCTTTGACCTCATCAAGGTGATTGTACATATCAAAGAGACAGGACATGGGGCTTCCCACTATCATTGTATGCTTATAAAGAAATCTGGTTACAAGACCACCACAGCACTTAAAATGCTGTGGGGAGAAGAGTGGGATAACATGATTGGGATTACCAAACAGGCCTCTGGAGATATCAGAACAAGGTTAATACAATTCAAAAATTCTCCATTGCTTTTACTGGTACCCTAGCAGGTTATTCAGACTGGGTTTAAACCCAGTACCAGGGGGTACCAGACTGCTGAAGATGTGAAGGGGAGGTAGGCAACTTAGCCCACTGTGGTCGTGCCCAAAGTACATCACAGAGACTGTGGGTGTAGATTATGAGTTCTGTCCTGGTGTATAAATACAAATCCTAAACCCATTAACCAAATTGTAAAACCACTAGCACATTGGATTCAGACAAGTACTATGATTGGTAAACAGATAATAATGAGAAAGTGGAACGCTGTAGGAGGTCCATTATTTCAAGGATGGATCTCAAAACTGAGTAAGGTGGCAGCTTTTGAGAGAATATCTTACAGCCTAATAAATGAGGTGGAAAATTACAATAATAAATGGGGAATGATTCTGCGGTTTCACTCACTACAGAGGTACCAGTGAACACACCTTTCTGAGTATTAGGTTGACTGATTTCGTTAAGTGCCGGGCTCATAAAATACATGAAGTATGCTTGTATTGAGAACATGTTATTATCCGTATTCATAAACACCCAGACATTTCTCTGCAGTGTATACAATTCTTTGTTGAGACTGTTATGTAATGCAGGAGGTTGGATATGGCAATGACGCAGCTGAAGGACACATTATATTGACACAATTAAAACATTAATTTCTTAACGACTATGAGTGGAGACCTGACAGTCGTGCTGTTGACATCTGACAAATTTAATTTACTTTATTTTATTATCTATTTTATTATTATTTATTTGGTTTTATTTATCTTTTACTATTGGTCAATTATTACTTATTTTATTTCTTTTTTTTTGTTCTTCTGTCTGGTGTTGTTCAAGGATTGTATGGTTATTGAGTTTTCTATGATATACTTTTGTATTACTGGAAATTTTAAATTCAACAAGCTTTAAATTATAAACAAAATTTTACTATTCTACACAGAAATACCAGACTATAATCACAGATTATGAACAAGTCTTCATGGGCTGTTTGCTGACCTGCATTAACATTAGAAATGTTACAAAAGTAGTAAACTTAGGCCATAATATAGATTTGTTTTTCATGTATTTTTGCAGTACCACAATCCCTGTTCATATGTTTTTTCTTCAGCAGAGCATCTAATTCACACAGTGGAAGTATGCCTGAAACATGGATGAATAAGTTCCCAGAGATGCGGGTCATTTTGGCGTCAATGTGTCCCAAACAAACATTTGATGTGTTCCATTGAAAACACATAAAGATGACACCAGTACCCTCCTTGTTTTGCTTCTTCTATTTCTATGTCCCTTTGCTCTCCAGAGAAAAAGACAAGTTCCAGTAAAGGGAAGGAGAAACAGAGGGCGAGAGGGTAAAACACTGTAGAATGAAAAAAGTAACAGGAGACAGGGGATGTGTGTAGTCCCTGGAGAGTTGGTAGGAGTGACAGTTCACTGGGGGTTTGATGGATGAGCCGGCAGGCAGAGCTGGCTGAGGATATGGGAGCTCTTTGGCCTGCCCATTGTTCCAGGGTTCCTGTTGCTCTTCATTGAAGATTCAGCCCTGCCAGTGCCCGGCGCTGTCATCTTCCTGAGCATTAGAGAAGCGAAGGCTGCTCACTGGTTTGACTCACGGTAACTGAAGGACTTGTGGTGGATCAAAGGGTTATGGTTTGTGGGTTATACTCTATGCTCTTTCAAGAAAGTGCATTGCAATCCTCTGTAGTTTCTTGGAACTACTGTCAGTGAAGGTATTGATATTGTTTTTCACTTACAGATTTTCTTCTAGAAAAAAATAAATGAATGTAAAAAAAGAGAAGGCTTTGAAACTTTGTAAATGATCTTCGATTCTGAACTGCTGACTCCAAAATGAGAGATTTATATGTTAGTTTTCTGAAATTGTTTCTGATATTTAAAGAGTGATTTAATGATGCAATGGGTAGGAGGCTTGCAGGAGCTTAACCATACTTAAACTGTCTCAAATGTACAAACATTAGTCCTGAAGTCATTCATTTGTCTTTAATTTCTCATGAGTATTTTATCAAATTTAAGGTGAAAAGGGAACATGTCTGCAAACTGCATGTGTATCACTTAAATCATCACTAAATGTCTGTATAGAAAGTCATTTTCAGTAAGAAAACACTGCTGCCAATGATGAAGAGTGTACAGTAGTTGTTGCTTAACCAATTATCCGTGGTTGCAGTAAAAAGGTAGGGAAAGCTGCACACTTATAAACTTTTTTTTATTTGAAGTTCTAGAGATTGAAACCTTAGCACGTCACTTTCTGCAGGATGAAATTCAACAGTCGTTGCATGTAGTGTCGGGGACAGGTGTTTCAAATCAGAGCTCTCAGGCCAATCAACCTGAACATAGAGATAAAGTCCATATAGAGCCAAGAAAGGCCTCCAACATCAACATGGCCACAGTAGAGGCTGTTGTAGCCTTTCTATGGACTCTGTTTCTAGATTCAGATTGATTGCCTGGAGATTTGAAACACCTGTTCCTGACTCTATATATGTCAGTCAGATGGCGGTTGCGTGTTTTCCTGAAAACAGCAGAATGCAGAAGTGTTATTTTCCATAACTTGTGTTATGAGTTTGCAGCTTTCACCTCCTGTCTTTTATGTCTGCCTATGAGGCAGTACCTTACTAAAATAGGTGTGTGATTTCTTTCAGTTCTTCTTTAAAAAATAAAAAACCATGCACCTGAATAAAGACTGTCATCTCAGGAAGCAAAGCAGCAAAGAACTGTCACAGCACTGACTAGAGTGTTTCTGCTGGTATATGTAACTACAGCTTCTGATGTTTCAGATATCATTATTATATCAAGGTGTAGGGGTGCCTCTCGAAAGCGACCAATCATTTGAAACCTTTTCATGGCCACTGGGGACTTGTGCCAATTTCAGCAATGACCACCAAGAGGAAGACAACTGCAACAAATTCATGTGTCTTTTTACACTGGGGAGTAAAGATGCTTGCATGTTAACCACAGAACCTTTTGTGTTATTAACCATTGCTACACTACAACAGTCATCTATTTATGTTCAAGCCTTTTTAAAGTCTCTGCAACAGTTCAGTTTTTTTTACAGACCTGTGGTGACAATCCAGCCTCACTTCTCTATGACACACCTTTCTCTCGCTCTTCCTCATTTCTCTCTCTCAGCAACTATTTTCCTCTCCTCAGCTACAGTAAATGGAGCTCATGTCGGACTCTATTAGTTAGTGGGGCATCCAGGTGGCTGAGTGCAGAACATCTCGTCTCTCTACCTGTCACTTAAAAAATGAATAAAATATTTTGGGACCCTGGAATGAGAACTCTTGTCATGAAACTTATTTGAAAATAGCAAAAGTCGACCGCAGTGGACTCCCCTCTTCCTCCGCAGAGAAAAGTCCAGCTTAAACTTGTAGTATATTAAGCACACATTTCAATTTGTATTCGATTTGAAACACAAAAAAGCTTCCACTGTGTCCCAGTTCCGTACCACATAATAATTTACAGTATGTGTAATGTTGCAAGTACAATCTTCAGTTAGTCTGCAATAAGTTAACTTCTGTGTTTTTCACTAACACAGAAGAGGTACAAGATTTGTGCCATTGAACATCACCCTAATGGCAGTATGCCACTGCCAATTAAAGCTACTCTAATCAATATTTTATAAAGGCAGTGGACCTTCTTTTTTATTAGCAAAAAGTGGTGTATTTAGCAGCTGAACTGCCAGTTTTTCCCTTAAAGGATACAGCTGGCTTTTTTTTCTAATTGTCATTGAATCTCATGTGTAGAGCCAACAATAATTGTAAGTAGAAACTTTGTTTGCTTGTACTTTACAAGCTTTGTTTGTTGGAATGGTTTAACCATCAACCACAATTTGTCACAATTTGTGTTTTTCAGCTTTCCAGATTCTCTATTTCCTTTTCTGCTTTACTTTGTGGGACAATACAGTGTGGATCAACTGCACTCTTAAAATCAGGGGTATTTAAATTACATTTTTGAATATATACTAAATTTTAATTTAGCAATTTTTCCTTTGTAAACACCAAAATCTGCATTAAATTAATATGTAGTATAGTATTAAGACATAGGCATACCCACAAACCCATGTCATACTGTATATCATTTCTCTTTATAAGTTTCATACACTACTGCTCCTGGTGGCTGGAGGCCCTCACTACACTGGTTTTACTTCCATCAGCAACAATCAGGCTTCTAATCTTCTTGGCTCTTTCATCCAAGAAAGATTAATCTGCCGTTTTGTTTTTAGGGCACCGCACTTGCTGTTAAACGTGGCATAAAACGGAGTGTGTGTGCTTTTGTTTACTGTAGTCATTCCTTTAACAATTTGCCATTATTTCTCTCCTCTCTCGCTCTTGCTCTCTCTCTCTTTCTCTCTCTCCTTTTCCCCCATTATTTCTCCTTCTCTCTTATTACCTTCCCCTCAGCCGTTGTGTCTGTGTGGTCTCTGAGAGCTTTGCTGAGAAGATCGAGGTTTATGGCTCTCCTGCGTGAGAATCATTTCACAAAATTAACAATTGAAGTGTTTCACAACCGCTGCAATAAAATGTGATTGTAAAAAGCAAACATTCAGTCTCTCTTCACCTTTTTTTTTAATTTTTTTTTTTTTTTTACCTCTTTCCAATTGCATCAGCTTTTTCCATACGTTTTATCCATCCAGTCCCCCCTCTCTCTCTCTTTCTCTTTCTCTCTCTCTGTCTCTCTTGGTCCATTTCATTTTACCTCTGTCAGCACTTCTGAGTCTCCCTTTGTAACACTTTCCCTGTGTGGCACCTTTGTTGCAGAGATAAGGTGTTTCGACTCTGTGAAACGAGCCAGATCGGTTAATATGCCACATCTGGCCTCATAAAGTTTTTGCAATAAAGTCTCTTTCTGTTTAAAAACGCAGCTAACACACGGCTGCCCTTCTGTCGCTTTCTCTCCCTTTTTTTGTCTCCTTCCTTCCTCTGCCTCATGGATGACAGTTCCTATTATCTCCTGGATAATAAGTTGCACAGATTAGCCATGGGGGCAGATGGAGCAACAGGGATATGGCACTGTGTGTGTGTATTTACGTTTGTCTGTGTGTATACTGTATGTTTTCTGCATGTGTGTGTATCTGCTTGTGTTTATCAATTTCTGTACAGCCGAGTGTGTGACCATGAATGTTTGCATCTCTGTATTTGTGAATCTGTTTGTCTTCCTGTGTGTCTGTGTGTTTGTCTGTCTGTATTCATGGATTTCTTTGCAGCTGTGTGTGTGTGTGTGTGTGTGTGTGTGTGTGTGCGCATGTCCGTCTGTTCCTCTGTCTGTCTGTCTAGATGCATGCCAGCATGTGTGTTTGCGTCTGCGTGTGTGACACTGCGCCTGCACTGGAACACACTACAGGAGGAGTTGATGGGCTAAGTGCCATTACCAGATAATTACAGCTAAAAGTCTCCATGCTAACGAGGACGGCTCATCATCATGGTGCTGGCAGACAGAGAGGCCACAGAAAACATCTGCAATTCAGATTAGGAGCACTTGTGTGTTCAGTGTGTGTGTGTTTGTGTGCGCGCATTTTATATTCCCATTCTGCTTCCTCTTCTCTTTTTCTACTGTATGTGTGTGAGTGTGTTTGTATGACAAAGGGACCATTGCTAAGCATAGAAATTCACATTTTAAATTTAGGAAAACATCCTCCGTGTGTGTGTGTGTGTGTGTGTGTGTGTGTGTGTGTGTGCGTGTGTGTGTGTGTTTTCAGTGTGAGGACGTACACACACGAATATGAAGGGTGTATATCAATGTAATTGGCTGGCATAGAAGCCCAGTGTGAGTTGAGTTTGAGGGCAACCATACACGGCACACAGTGGATTCCTGTAATGGGCTTACTCTTCACTCTGTGTTAGGCTTATTCCTCTCCTAAATGGTGTCTGTGGCATACAGAGGCATCCGGCAACGGGAACATAAACATATGTAAAATGCAATTACACAAAAACGCCAAACCAGTTAGTTTACACTTTTGTGCTGCAGACAGACGGTATCTTTGCATATTTGTGAGAAATGAAGTTAATTAAATTTTCTTACCTGCTGGGACAGAAGAGGATGTTCAGACCCCGATGCATCACAAATCTGCAACCTGCCTGTTAAGCCTTCATCTTTACCCTCCCCTGGCTCCCAAACAGGAGTTGATGAGGGGGGAACAACATAATTTTTATTCATTATCCTCTCTCCCTCTAACCTCAGTGTATGGGAATACTTAATGTGTGTGTAGGGAAATTCTGATCTGCCTGGTGTGTGTGTGTTTGTGCGTGCTTATGTTCATGTGTGCGTGTTAAAACACTACAGTGTGTATGTAATTTCTGCAGCTGGAACAACTCAAAAACAGAACTAACACATCATCCACTTCAGTTAAGAGCAAATCACTCTCCTCCTCTCAGTTTGTGATTAACAGCCATCTGTTTCCTGTAAAAATGAATTTCCAGTCTGCTTTAATCAATCAAATCATGCCAAGAAGTTGTTATATTGTTGTAAGAAAACTGCTTAGATGTTTGGGATGTGGGGTTATTAAAATAGTAATGACAATAAACTTGATGTAATCCATAAAAATCCATAGACATGTTTTTATTTTTGACTCGTCCTGTTACACAATCGCTGATCCAGTTCAGTATTATTGACTCATTTTCTCATTGTATGTTTCATACCAAGTTTCTCAACGTGTCTTGCAGCAGCACCTCAGCCGTGATTGGTTGGGTGTAGCTTGATTGATTGATTTAGCATTCACCCGCTGCACAACAAAGTTTTTTCATTACCTTTCCTTTTAATAGTGACCAAACTGATCTTGAAAAAAAATGCACGGAGATGAGACAATCTTCTGTAATGCAGCCACACTTTTTTTTTTTTTTTTTTTTACTCTGAGCGGTGTGTTTTTTCATTAACATTTTGTCTAGTACAACTTTTTAAATCAGAAGAATCTGTGACTGGCACTGAGCAAATCACAGCCAGACTTGCCAGAACAAAAGGAAAGAAAAACACGAAGGAAATGAAGGATATAAAGTCTATTGATAGCAGGTGCTTCCATGCAGACATAGTCCCTCAGGAAATCATGCAGTTAACATGGGATAGTGATCAATGTTATCTAATGACTGGCACACCTAATTGTGGTTTAAAGTGGAGAACTCAGGTGCTTCAGAGAGGACTGATTGTTGTTGGGGAATGTCTTAAAGCAATGTTCGTGCTCATAGTGTACATGCACTTTTGGTCTGATTGCTTAAGATGCTCTCTTTTGGTACCAACACTGTTTTTTTTCATTGCTATCTTCCCCCACATTCCTGTTAGAGATGCAGATATCAGTTAAGATGTGGAGAATTAATCAATTGAAACAATTCAGAAGACAATACAGTTTTATTTCATGCAGCAACTTGCTTCTTCTTCAAGTCCTAAAATATTGTTTAAAATTGAAATGCCACACTGCCACTCTGTGTTCTTACCGAACAGTAATACCACCATCTGCTGGTCACTGTCTTTCATTACACCATAAAATAACACTGGATCTGAGGCTGTCACATAAATACACAAATCAGCATTCAAAAGCGCAGTTATGTGTCTCTGTGTTAAAATATCAACAGATGGTGTTTCACAAGATTCACTATTGGGAGTATATTAAGCAGACAGTAAACTCGGATAGCAGATATTAAAGATGATAATGAAGGAGTCATAGACCGCTATCAAACAGTCAAAATTCAAATTGAAAACTTAATATAACATAAATGAGTGTGTAGCAGCACAGTATGACTTGTGACTGGTATATTGATATTGTGCAAATCAGGATGCAAAATATTTTTAAATGAATTTATATCTGTGGGTGTATTTCAAATTGAGTGTTCACATACAAATTGTTTGATGTGGAAATATATTTTTATTACAGAGTTTTCCTTATTAAAGCTAAAAATGACTTACAGCTGGCAGATGGATTAACAAACCATCTGGTGCGTCAGATTAAAAAATGGCATCTTAATGAAATGAAAATGAATATAACTATTCCAACAAATAGTCGTTTATTTAAAATTGAAATGTAATTAAAAATAAATAAATGTGGCTCAATCACCACAAGTCATTTGTTTTATACAGTGACAATAAAGGTCTGCCTTCTATGTTACTATTTCTAATGTAAGTAAACCTTTTACTGCATCAGAAAACATCCACCAGGTGTACTGTTCATGTTAAATCTAACCTATTTTTATATGACATTACTTTTTTTTCAGTTTTTGTGCTAATACACATTTTTGTACATAGAGGGAGTTTTGGTTAAATTTAAATGGTCAAATTTGACCCGTACTTTATTTTTTAAAGTTTTCAAAAATCGTGATTCAAAAGTGTTGTTACATTCTTCACATTCAATAAAATGCACTGAAATTGAATTGAATGATGGCTGTATCTTTTTCAAGTAACATTAAACCATAACAGTGTGATTTTGAATGTTTTTTTCTCTCCTTAAACAAGTAGTGTAAAACCTAAAAGAATGCACTAAAAGAATTAAGGATAAATCACTAGTTTATTTATGACTGATAAGGTATGTATGAATAAAAAAATAGATTTGATATAGAGAGGGATACTGTGAAGGGTTGTATATTAGTATTCATTATGTAAGGGGTGATAATGCACAATTAGTAGTTGTGTGTGTGTGTGTGTGCGTGTGCGTGTGTGTGTGTGTGTGTGTGTGTGTGTGTGTGTGTGTGTGTGTGTGTGTGTGTGTGTGTGTGTGTGTGTGTGTGTGGTTAGTCTCACTATTAAAGTGAGTTTTTATTTTTGTTAAAATGAATATTAGATTATACCAAGCATTGGATCAAACACTTTCCAAACTGACAATTTCTCACTATTATTTCATTAATTATTTATTAATTATGACACACTGACAACATGAAACAGGCATTTAAGGAGTTTTAAATCTTTATTTGTTTATTTAGAAGTAGTTCTCTGGTTTGTAACATACAAGCCCGTTGTACAAGGAATATTACAGAGAAGTACATGTTTTTACATTTGACTCTGTCATATACATAGACTCCGATTTTCAGATGGGGGTTTCAAACAAGGGAGTTGCCCTTAGAGGTTAAGCAAGTGTTGAATCTGCTTCATATTTTCCCCCACACATGTCAAAGGTAGCATTAAAGGGCACATGACACAGTCCACAACCTTGTCAGATCACACATGTACTATACCACTCAATAATCACATCATCAGGGAACACTCAACATCATTTCCAATCATCCACTGCTGGATCCCCAAACCTCACCTCCAACACAATCACTGGAATATTTGTCCATGCATACATAAGTATACTATATATGGTAAAAATATAGCATTTGGAATAAATACTTAATATCATTTTTAGAGCAAACTGTCAGACAATACTTGTTATATACTTTTCACAATACTGTATGTACACATATTTGGTGGGATTTACCGGAACAGATAAAATATATATTTAACCCCATGTGAAACAGATTTGATTTCAGGTCTTTGGTGCTCAGCCAGTTATGAAACCTTATTACATCTGGGTCACACTGGATTAAACATATGAATGCGATTTCCATAAAGACTTAATACACAGGCACGGAAGACCAGATATAACGACATACTTCGCACAGTACAGATCTGATCATCTTCTTGACTGTCTGAAATGTGGGAAGCTACACACTCAAATTTTTGCCCCTCAATATACAGACAACCACAAATGATCAGATGTGCTGAGAGGAGTTAAAAGACAGATTTTCTAATCCTGTGTATTGTAAATGCAGCCACACTGTTGAGGAAATCACCACTATTTTGCAACTCAAACAAATAAAGAAACTGATTACAAACCCACTGTTGAAAATGATATATGGTGCTGTAGACACTGTAAATAGAACTATATATAGAGAGATACTTTATCTATAATAAGCCTATCTTCACATCAGTCGACATGGTTCCATATTAGCACCCATATTTATAAAGCGTCTGGGAATGAGAGAGTACTGGTGCAAAATTAGTGGTCAGATCACACTGCATCTCAGAAAGACAGCACTACATAGGCCTGAAACATTAATTTATCATGATTTAAGCAAATCAATACATCTGGAATCCAGCTTCCCTAAAGCACTAATAGGAGCTGCTGTTGTATAGATTTTGTATGAAATAAATTCTGACAATCTCAGATGATCGACTGGTTTTCTGGAGTCTTGCCTACATAGAAAGTGAATTATTTTTCTGACTGTAAGTGCAGACTGGATCTTCATGGACCACATATACTGTATGGCAGTTGTTAAACTGAGTGGTATTTCCCTTTAAAATCCCACCTTCAGTGACCCTGGCAAATCTTCTTTACCTCATGAAAAGCTTTGCTTCATCTGTAACAATCCCACTCCAAATGAGGGTGGAGATTATCTCCATATACCAGTTTCCTGAAAACCAGTAACTTCCTGATTTGCTGTACATTTGGGGGAATTTTGCAGCGGTCACTGAGGAGGAACTGGTTGGTTGTAAACATCTTATTACACCAGTACTCCTGATTGAAGATACTTTAGGAATATGGGTGTAGATTTATGGTAAACAAGGGGGGAAAAAACACACACTCTCTGGAAAACGTCTCACCTCTAAAATGTAGGAGGGCCGTTTGATTTAAGGCTTCATACAAAGCCAACCAACCTACCCAGTTTCTTACTGACAAGGTAGTATTCCACTGATATTGCTTCATCTTGGACTGCAAGCCATTAAAACCCTATATTACTTTTCAGGTTTAACATCTTGTCAGTTTGCCTTGAAATATGAATGCCCGGAGGCGGAAACAGAATGAACTATTGTTAGTAATTCAAGACAGGCAAATTAGATCTTTGTATTCAGGGGTTTCTAAGAGATTAAATGTCTTTTGTCACACACGGTAAAAAATATCCAGACTCATTCCTATGTCTGCCATATCCACAGACAGTCAATGTCTCTGTTAGTCGCATGATCCATGCCGGTATAGTTATACTTGCTACATTTTTTTCTTGGAATGTATCACAGCCAGCCTGACATTCATTGTGCATTTTGTAGCAGTTGCATACATGATTTGAAAACAAGCAGGCGAACAAGACATACATTATATTTGAAATGAAGGACAGAGACAGAGAGAGAGAGAGAGAGAGAGAGAGAGAGATGTTAATCATGAGAACAGACAGTATTACAACATACTGTTGTTTAGTACTATATGACAACCAGCAGGGGGAGTAACTGTGTATTGTCATGCAGCATCTTCTGTACGGTACAATCTTCCTGGTAGAAGACTTTAGTCTTTCTATAATCTGGTTATATTCTGGTTATAAAAATCATTTCTTTATTGAAACACTTTATCACTCTGAAATTCACAGATGATGATCACCCTTGCCCCATACGTGAAAAACATGATTACTATGACAAAAACAATGCATTGAATGATGTCAAATATCCACTGGGTAATGCGAAATTTGACCAGAAATGTTTCTGTATTATTTTGCTTTATAATTCACACTTTTAGAGATATATAGTTTCTTCTGGACACTAATATTAGAGAGGACTATTTACACAAACACAATAAAAAAGTGCAGTAGAAAATACAGAATCTGTGTTTGTATATGATTATAATCTATTAGAATAACATTCTACATATACTATGTTCTTAATAATGGCTTATGTCCAAATATGAAAAGAATGATGTTAATGTCATAAAATAAAAGATAAAAATAATGTCATTGTTTATGTCATATTTGTATAATATTTAAAAGGTAGATCATGTGCTGAGTATTTTGCTTGAAGAGCTAGATTGATGATAATTAGCAGCAGTTCATCAGAGTATCTCTCCATCCACTTGCCACTCCGTCTCGCTTCATATTCTCATCCCGTTCTCCGAGCAATATCCTGTCAATCAGCGTTGTCACTATGGCAATGCCTTTATCAATGCGAACCAGCCCCCTGTTGTTTTCTGTCCACTTGGGTGGTTGATGCAGCATATCCATAAACACCCAGGGGGCATGTTGGCAGAGACGTGGAAGAAAAATGTGAGCGTACAAATGTCGGACGCTCCAGTCTCAGAGGTTTGTATGCGAGCTCCACAAGTTCATACAGAGAACCTCCTGTATGGTGTCACCATGTCTTTATTTCAGTTTTCCCCTCTGTGTTGTTGAGCAAAGAGGGTCTTGAAATCAGATTTTGGGGTGGGTGAGCTGGAGGGATTTGGAAAGCATTGGCCTGGCTCAGTGGCGGTCCGTGGTAGAAGGGGACTCTGAGGTTGGGGCCTCAGCGTGGGCCTTCAGAAGGTCAACTATGTCTTGGTGGGAGGCTCCCTCTGCCACCGACTGGGCTGTCTGTCCATTCTGAAGGAAAAGCAGAGAGAAAATGTCACAGTTGCATATCAAAGTCAGTGCAGTGAACATTCTTATCCTGACGGTGGCAGTGTTGTGTTGGTTTAAGGCTTTTTCTGTGGCATGCGTATACACTGCTCTTGCCCTGATTCAGGCAATACTACTTTGCTGTAAACACATCATTGGAAGAGCTGGAAGTAATAAGTCATGGTATTTTATCATATTTGAAATACCATATGCCAGTTGAGATTATGATTTGTCACACTTCTGTAAAAATGATCTAATTATTTGCTTCCCAAATTTAACGTCGAAATATGCAACAACGACTATAATATTATCCACTAATAAGCTTCTTTGCATCATGCTGATAAAATGTTCCAGCTTACAGTAAAAGATATAAAACACCAGTAAGAAAACGGTGATATCATTTCTTGTCACTTTAATATGAAATTATTCTAAAGCCCATTTCTTACAGGAAGCACCACGAATACTACAGCAGCACAGAGTTGAAAGTATGAAATTCTCATCAATATTGACACATTGTGTTACTTATCAGCCCCACATCCATTCAAATATGAATACCATATCAGGGCCACTGTGGCTTGTCACCTTTAGCACTTTCTTTCGATTTTTTTTCTGCACACACACACACACACGCACACACACACAAACAGTGTATATATATATATATATATGTGTGTATATATATATATTTTTTTTTTTTTTTGACAACTGTCAAACTTGTCAAGACAGAGAAAGCTAAATCTGTATTTGTGTCCTTGTGGATATCATTCTTCCAAGCAAACCTCTGCAACCGTCTCTTTATAGTTTAAGACTTGCTGTGTGCTGACACTGAGACATCAATTAAGACACAGAGCTGTAAATTTTCCTGGCTGACTGAACTGGCAATGTACTATAACACTGTTTGCAACTTCCTTCATCATTCTTGCAATGCGTCTCTGTGTTTCCCATTCTTTTGATTGACGACAGAGGTCAAAAAACAGTGTGAATGTTCTGATTTATACTTCGCTGACAGGTTGGTGCTGCTTGCATATAATTCAAAATTGCCTGCCAGAATCGCTGCAGTTTCTCATTTTCTCAAGTTTGAGACATTTGTCCCTTATTACAGTGTCACTAATTATAGTGTGCATGCTCATGTGTTGTCATGAAATCACAAAGCAACCGTCAACCAGAGACACATGATTGATTTAGATTTGAGAATATCTGTATAGACACATCTAAGTCATTCACGAGATACAGTCAAATCCTAAATAAACCATCCACTGGACTGTTGTATTGGACGTATTTCAAGATTGTTAGGAAACAGGTCTCATCCCATGGACTGGGCAGGTGGGAGTTTTGCTGTAATGTTATAGAAGTGCTGGAGGAGCCAGACAGGTGGTGTTGAATGGGGAGTGATGAAAACAAACTTAGACTGAAAGCCCTTAGGGGGATGCAGGTGTGGGTATGCAAGAGTCTTATAAAAATATTACAGGAACAGCAGCAGCAGTGTTACAACAGTGTTTACAGCACAGTTTACAAGATAAGTGCGGATTAATGCCCTGGTTGTGACATTGCATTCCCCAACTGAGCACCTCAGAATGCAAAGTGGGTCCAGTGAGGCCTTCTATGTTTGGGCGAGTCAACAACCATGGTGACCATATTTAACCACTGAGGGAAAATGATATCTAACAAACAGCCCTTATGCAGGGACCAGGATCCAGTCATTCATGTAGCACAAACAGCAAATCATTAACAGCTGCAATGAAGCAGTGATATCTGGCATCTAAGTAAAAAAATTGACCCTTATAGAAGAGTCACAGCAGTCTGAATTAAACCAGAGACAGCACAGACAGGAAATCTCCAGCTTCAGCCTCAAGCGTCCCCCCAGCACTGGTCTAATGTCTTCCACATCACTTCCTCTATGTAATGTATAAATAAGCTACTATATGGGACACAGGTGACCCAATAAAGTAGTTGTTTATTTTCCAACAGAAAGCACCTTTTTTTGAAACATGTAAACACATATCTGTGACTGAGCATATTTGGTTTGGGTTGAGGCTGTTATTTAAAGAGCGTTCTGATATATTTAAAGCCTGGCTCCACACTCAGGCATCAGTTAACCCACAGGATCATCAGTGCATCAGTGGAGCAGCACCGTTTATGCATTGAAGTGTGGTTAAAAGTGTATAGATTTGTACTTTGGTGAAACCAGATGATGCCTTAATTTACTTCCAGTTACAGGAAAAGACCTGAACAGTTTGAACAAGGTGTTAAAAAGGTCTTAAATGTCAAACTGGGTCATCACTGGGTCAAAGGGATATGACACCTCACTTTCATACCTTCTTCAACATCTTGGATGTGACATCTAAATTCAAGTAGACGAATTTAAATGTTACAGTGTAACAGTTTACCTTGTCTGTGAGGCTTGTGTCACAGCGTCCTGTCTCCAGCAGCAGACAGACAATGTTAGTGTGTCCGTGTTCACTAGCACACATCAGAGCGGTGGAGCCCTCGCAGTCCTGGGCATTTACATCTGCGTTGGAGCTCAGCAGCAGCTTCACCATGGCAACGCGCCCATGGCTCACCGCAAGCATGAGTGCCGTCTGGCCCGTCTAGAAAAAGAGTGAGAAATAAGAGAGAATTACAATTAAAGAGTGAGGGGGCAGGTATGAGGAGGAGACAGGGAGATATAATAAAGAGCGATGCAGGGTCGGGATGCAGCACAGAGGGAGAAAAAAGAGGGATAGAGGGAGAAGAACAGGAGGAAGTGTGAGTAAAAGTGACAAAGTCAGATGGACAAAATAAGTAAAGTTTAATTAAATCTCCGCATCTGGAGATAGAATGCTGGTGACTCATAGTCTGTTGCAGGTTTAACGTTTAATCAGACAAAGTCTCAAAGTTAATTCTTAAAAGGATCAGCATGAAGATAAACTTCTCACACTGTGTTCATGAATTCAAAAGTGCGTATACAGCACATTTACAGGTTCCTGTGACCTCATTATGCTTCTGTAGCCTAAAATGCTATTCCCTCCCTTTTAACAAATTTGTTTAGTTTCCATTAAAGATGCTCTGCTGTCGGGAAAAAAAAAAAACAGCTGACGTTATGCTGTATCTCTGCAATGTGACCTATTTATAAGAAACATCCCCTGATTTCTCCAGGGGATTTATTTAATTCCCATAAGCACTATGCCTGAAATATAACTTCATTTATAGAAATAACAACTCATACAAAATCAGCAGATCCTTTTTGTATTAAGTCAATTCTGTGACTCTACCAGCGAACCCATTAGTAGGTGCTACAATACAATATATTACCTGTCTGGAGCGTGCGTTGACGTCACCCAGCTTCAATAGTTGTTGCGCCACTTCCAGGTCGTCAGAGCTCTCAGCAGCCGTCAGTGCAGCCAGCATCACTGGGGTATAGCCAGCCTTGTTCACGTTATCCGTTTCACATAGACCTGAACACACACACACATGCACACACAGGGAATATGAGAGTTTTTATACAGGGTTAGATTGCCTTACCTAGAAAATAACTTGTGTGTGTTTGCATCTCACCAGTATCCAGCAGTAGTTTGACCACAGGAAAGTTGGAGTGTGACACACTGTAGTGGAGGGCCATATTCCCATTGCCGTCTGTCAAGTTAACTACATAAGGCAGGAGGGTGGGTGTGGTCAAACCCACTTGCCGCAAGTACAATGTGACAGTGTCTGCCTGTGAGTCTTTCTGACTGGAGATCTTGAACCATTCCTGATAGAGCACCACTAAAACTTGACGCTGAGGAGAGAGGAAGAGGAGAGAAAAGATATAAAAGAAAAAGTCACCAGTGACAGCATTTGTATTGTTTCCTGAACATTATTTTTTACAATTTGGGCTGTTGAGCAGCTTGTATTTTCAGCCTGAGGAACAGCACCGTAAGAATCTGAATCAGACATCACAATCAGAAAAAAACTTTATTCATCCCTGCAGGGAAATTGCTTTGTTATGATTGCTGAAAGGTTGAACATGCAGTTAGGAAAAAGGAAGTGTATAATGTAAAAAGGTAAAAACTACTATGAAATGAAATAGTAATGATAATAAATACAAAGTAAGTAATTAGAGAAACATACAAATGAAAATATGCATAAAGTGATGTGTGAGGTAGAATCACAGTATGGACAAAAGTGCAAAATTAGAAACATGCAAAGTAGATTAACAGAAATTTAACAGTAAATTAACTGTAATGTGCAATGGTAAAGTAAATGAAAAGTATAATGTGGGTCAACAGTGTTTTATCAGCAGAGTACTGATGTTGGAAGCTGAAGCCCCCACCTCCTCCCCTTGGCAGCAAGAGTAATTACAAAAAAAACATTGACACATGCTTATGTCATAGGCTCCACCATAACCTACTCTGTCACTCTTTGCAGCTGTAATCCTTTCAGTCCGATAACATTTGGAAAGTCTAGAAGAGCCCAGTGATTAAATTATTTTATACCCATTCGAGTTAGCAGAGGGCTAACTGGAAGTTAGTTGCTTGGCCGGCAGAAGTCTCTGGGCTGGACTGATCCAGCCTTCTGAATGAGTTTGTTGAGTCTGTTTGTGTCGGACACCCTCAGGCTTCTGCCCCAGCAGATCAAAGAGTAGAAAATGGCACTGGCCAGCACAGGCTCATAAAACATCCACAGCATGGTGCCACAGACGTTGAAGGACCGAAGCCTCTGCAGGAAAAAGAGCAGACTCTAGCCCTTCCTGCAGAGAGCTGCAGCGGACCATGTTTACACCCAGGTATCTGTACTCCTGTAGCAGGAGTCCTGGATCTCCTGAAGTCTACCACCAACTCCTTTGTTTTGCTGATGTTGTGCTGCAGGTTATTCAGCTCACATCAGTCCACAAAACTGTCCACTGCCCCTATGGTACTCTGACACATCCTCCACCCAATGCATCAAAAAGCTGCAGAGTCATCGGAGAACTTCCTAGAACTACCTGAAGTCTGTGGGAAAGGGTAAAGCGAAAAGGGGACAGTACAGTCCCCTGTGGAGATCCAGTGCTGCTCACAACTGTGAGGTGAAGCTGTCATTGTTGCCGGGTAGCTGTTGATCAAAGTGGTAAATGTGAGGCCGGATGTCAAATCTAGTGAAGACACGGTTCAGGTCATCGGCTCTGTCGATGTTCCCATCAACCATCTGACTGCTGGGCTTGTAACCAGTGATGGCCCTCATGCCTCTGGAGACCTCCCTGGTGTCATTCTGCCACTGCCTCTGCTCCAGCTTCCTCCAATAGGCTTCCTTTCCTTCTCTGATATTCACTGACAGCTGTTTCTGGGCCCTCTTTCCTTCATCCCTGTCCCCTGACCTGAATACCCTCTTCTCATTCAGGAGTGCTTTGATGTCCATGGTAACTCAGGGCTTGTTGGGAAAACAGCAATTTTGACCAGAATACACTCAGTCAGTCTGTCAGTAAGCCACATTACTCCACATTATTCTTCTCATTGAAGTCATGAGCTCTAAAAGAACATCCACCAAGAATCTGAAGCATTTTCCCTGAACAAAAATATTTTTTTTTATCACAGTCTCAATGCAACTAAATTTGGAAAAGGAGGAGGGCATCATTGTTCCAGCATTAGAAAAAGATACGCATAACAAAAGTCTATAGTTTATAACATGTGTAAGTCATTCATTTGCAGTTGATTTGCAAGTCAAATCAGTTTAAAGTACAGAGATTCATCAACCACAGCTTTAAAGAATCAAAACAGCAAAAAGATATCCTTACCATTTCTTTATCTGGTGATGAAACCTCTTCCATTCGGTCCTTTACATAGAGGCAAGCGTCGATAAACCCCTTGTCAACTTTCTCCCTGCTAACAAAGAACAGAAGACACAGTATGAGGTAGTGTTTTTTGACCTATTCTGGATATGTTTCTGTAATATTCCTTTTCTTAAGAACTTTTTAGTAGAGTAGGTATATCTCACAGTGACAAAACATCCAAATTTAACCCAAAACAGTCTCCCCTTTTTTTTTTTTTACATTGTTTTCTTTATGTGGAAATACCATCAAGTCTGTAAAGCATATGGCCAAGAGACAGCTACATTGGTTCCTGTGTAAATTCTGTCTGGGATTATAACAAAAGATCAAAGACGTCTCGTGGACTTCCACAGCTCACACACACATCAGTCAACAGTCGGACACATTGATAGCACATGCAAACCTCGATGGTAACAGTTTACACTGATTCACTGGCCAATAATAGCAACAAAGTGCTCCTACTGATCATCAATCATGCATAGTCATACTGTACATCTCAGGCTGCACATAGCCTGAATGGGTCACACTCTCACTGTGTACTGCACTCAAGCAATAACACACGCATACATGCACAAGCAAGCACACACACACATACAAATGATCAGACAGGTGCTGAGTGATGACTTAATATAAATCCTGCCTTCTCCCGGGGGCCCCATCTACTGTCTGGCCCCTTGGCACTCAGCCCTGTCCACATACCTAAGATCAGTCACTGACAGGTAGGACAACACTGCTGGTTATTTGCTTTTTGTCCCAGATCCCTGGCACTTAAAGGAAAGAAGTCTGTGTGTATATATGTGTCTACATGACCATCTGAGACCTCAATTAAAATGAGAGTGCTTATACTCAAGTGTGTTGGAGCAGGTTATGTGTATGTCTATGTGTATGCTTGTGTGAGGTTTACTTTAAAAGGTATACTATGCAGGATTTTCTTGAAAAACCTAAAAAAACAAACAAAAAAACAAAACAATGTACAGACTCATATAAAAACAATCCCTCTGAATCTACACTTATGACCCACTAGAAGTGTGTGAAGGTGTATATCTGCAGAGACCCTGCCCTCTGCCTGTATTTTCATATTATTTCGTTGTGTTCGGGTCATTTCTGGCCAACAACCTTGGACAGTAGGTGTGAGGTCAGGACTCGTAGCGAAGCGGCCAGGTTACATCGCTGTGTCCGCCTCTCTCCTCTGCTCCGCTCTGCTCTCTGTCTTTGTGTCATGGATGTATAAAGAGCTGCAGGTATGTGTGTCTGTTTGACCGAGGGCGGGGCTGAGCTACACACACACGGAGAAGAGAGGGCACGGCAGACAGGATGAAGCTCTGCATTCACACAAAGTCCGGTTGTGTGGAGGTGTGGGTGTGTTTATTTGTGCTTTAGAACATAACCACTGTGAAGCAATCAGAAAATAATGTTTTATTTATCAGATTCATTGTTTTGTTCTCACCAGAACCACTCACTCTCTTCATTCACTCTTGCTCGACTACCGCCGCTCTTTCTCTTTCGCTCTCTTGTTCACTTTCTTCTCAGCTCGCTCTGGTAAAGCCAAGCAGGAGGGGCCAATTTGAATGATGTGTGTCCAAACACCAACTGACCAGATCCTGCATATCATACCTTGGGTCTTTGTGTGTGTGTGTGTGTGTGTGTGTGTGTTTGAGGACTATATTTAAGCATCAGTCCGCACCTGTGTCAGACAAAGTATGCAGGCTGCAGCTGGACACAAACAAAGAACTCAGTTGTGTCTCACTGACATCACACGTTGCGCATCTCCATGGGAAAACTCACCATGTCATGAAGTATGTTAATTGGTAATACTGGTAATATAGCGAGACGCATTGTTGCCATGGTAGCTTTGGTTTAATTAACCTTGAGCAACGATTCAAGCTTTAAAGGCCCCTTGTTTCACTGTTGTCTCTCTCACCCTTCAGCCTGTTCCTCCAGGAGTTCCTGGCTGGTCTGCAGATCCAACAGGCCTCTTTCACTCTCCTTCTCCGCAGCCACTGCACCTTCTCCCTCGGGTAAGACCTCTGCATCCTTCCCCTGGGTCTCTGCTGCCTCTTCAGGCTTTTCTTCTGGCTGGGGCTCCTTCTCTTTCTCCTCCTCTGGCTCTGAGCTGTCTTCCTCCTCTGCTTCCACCTTGGATTTCTCATCTCCACTGGACTCCTCACTGGATGTGGTCTCGTAGCTGGAAGGTGACAGACACGTGTGCACAATTTTTGAGAACAAAAACACCAAAATAATCCAGATTGTTCCATCTATAATAAACCTCTAGCATACTCTACCATGTGTTAAATGACATTCAAAAAGGCCTGAAATCCATTTATAAATTATACTGTAAGATTTGCACGTGTTTCGTCCCAAAAAGGAAGCATGTGTAAAGAAACATACACACAGGCACCCGCATCAATGAAACACCCACGCAGCTAAAACTAATACAACTAAAGCAGTTAAGTCAACATGGGCCAAGGCTAGATACATACTAACAGGTCGTTCCCCTCTTTCAACTCTGTTTAATACAGCCTTGGCCCACATATCCATAACGTCCCTAACATAGTTAAACATACACATAAAAATCCATAGGTCTATTTGCATGCTCGCATATGCGACCTTGAACAAAACGCAGTCTTGTTCAGTGAAGAAGGCTAACGATATATTTAGAAGTATGGAGGCTGCTGATGTGGTGTGTGTGTGTGTGTGTGGGTGTGGGTGGGTGTGATCATCGGGTTGTATCATGATCATTGACCTCGGTGACGCCAGTGGTCAGATAAAGACTTATTTTGAATGTAAATAATTCATGCTTCTTTGTAGACACACACACACACACACATACACACACACACACACGCACACACACACACACACACACACACACACACACACACACACACACATACACATGCACCACAAGAGACGCTCAGGGGCCACAACATTCCCTGGATTCCAGAGGCGCTCAAGGGAGAGCAAAGATAGGTTAGATCATCCAAAGAAAAGAAATACAAACAGCAGTGGACTTCCTGCTGCGGATAAAAGTGTAAAGATAGTCCGAAAAAATATTGTTTTCTGACATGTTTGTCTCATTCTAAAAAAGAACCAAAACCTCAATTTTATTTTTTCACGATCAATCAGCTGGACAGAAATGGAAAGATCTTCATTGTCTAGAAAAACAAAACTCACAGTACACAAACTAGATGTGGATAATCGTACTTAACCTCTTCAAGATATTGTATAAAACATATTCATTGTACATTTATAAGGAAGGTGATCCTTGCACTGATAATTCCTTATTTGTTCTGGAGAATGTCTGTTACGGTATGTTTGCAGATCATTCTAACACAGGGAGGGAGGAATGGAGCTCATCCACCGCTCTGAAAAAACATAGCAAAGGCGAGCAGGTCATAAAACACTAAAGCTCAGGAATGTAAGAACCAGGATGCAAGAATAAAAAAAAAAAATCTCCTAATGGCAGCAGTTTCCTTGATATGCAGAAGATGATGCCACTCAAGCACTTTATACATAAAATTCTCATACAAGTGATGAGAAATATTTGGGAAGATAAGAAACAAATGTATGATTAGATGTGTTAATGGCCTAGAAAAACGGTCCATTTTAGTATATTTTACAGTCCATTAAATTAATAAACTCAGTTATTCTGCATTTGGGTCTTGTCTTGACTTGTGAATAATTAAATATCATTTTGGGGGATATCATACAAAATGGGATTGAATGTACTGTCAACATAAAATTTAAGATGAAACTTCCTTTCATTTACGATGAAAGAACCAGTAAGCTTACACACTTCTTAGCTGCTTTAGCTTTGACAGAGAGGTGGATCACTGTTAAGCTTATGTGTGCACAAATGGGTGATTACTATGCATATGTGTGTATCTGTGCATGCTTTTCATCTACAAATGTGTCTGTGCTGTACACTGTGAGGACAAAAGGTAGTCAACACAATAACATTGTGGGGACTTCCTCCCGTCTGGGGGAAAAACAAGTTTAACCAATTGTTATTTTAGGGTTAGACTTGGTTTTTGGTTGAAGTTAGATTTAGGTTTAGGTTAAGAGTTATGGTTAGCCATGTAGCAATTATGGTTAAGGTTAGCGTACATGTCAAGGGAATTGATGTCTGTCAAAACACACAAGTTACAAAAATGTTATATGTATTTATGTGTAAACAGGTGCTTTGTGTTAACACTGTAGCACCAGACAGCTAACTATAGCATCAGACCAGCCAGAAAAAATAATCTTCCTGCCTAGAGACACACCTTTGTTCTTCCAGCTCCCATCTGCTTACTTAAAATTCATCAGTTTTTACGAACACACACACACACACACACACACACACACACTGTTACACATTGGATCCAGCATCAGCGAACGCTGACATAGGCACACTTGCACAAAGCACTGAGGTATCATCATCATTACTGACAAAAATATGCACACACATCACATAATTTACAATACACATTACAGTACACAAACTTTCACACTCGCAGTAGCAGCAGCGAGGTCAAATACAGGGCAGTGTGTCTTCAAATGAGTATCTGTGAGAAACAGCATGAAGCAGATGTGTGAGACACAGCTGGACTTAGTTCACAGTGACTGCATTCAAACTCAGATGAACAGTGAGGAGGTTGTCACACTCAGCTAAGTGACAAATAATTGAGAGTGAATGCTGCAGTCATTAACAAATGGACAGTTCATTTGAATCTTGAATTAATATAACTTGTGATATGAATTGACCATAATAATGGTGTAGGCTGAGAACGTGTGATCGTCATCATTTTTCTTAAAAGGAGATGTATATTACACATTTCTAGGTCTATATTTATATTCTGGGGCTCTACCGGAATATCTTTGCATGATTTACAGTTCAAAAAAACTCACTCATGTATTTATCTTATACTGGCTCTTTATGCAGCCCCTCATTTTAAAGCCCCCCTCCCCATGAACCCGCTCTGTTCTGATTTGTCAGCTTCTGGAAGCTGCCCCTCGGCAGACCTCCTGCAGCTCCAGAGACTATGTAAACACTGGTAGTATGATTTCACTTCTTTTTCTTGTTCTTTACTCAAAATGGAAATACTCAAAATTCCCAAATACATCCATACATGCTTGAGCCTGAATATGATCTGAAATATGCAACTTTAGCAGAAAATCCCACTGAATGGAGGGTCGTTTGTGGGCATGCATGAACATACTGATGTCATCATGAGGAGGAAGTAGGGGCAACATTGCAAATGAAGCGTTCAGAGCTGGCGGAAAGCTTGGCTTTTGGCTTGCAGGGATGTATATAGACTAGAGACTATATAGACTAGAGAGGAGAATACTGTTCTATTGCTGAAAACTGATCTATTGCTCCATCTATATCTAAGGAAAATGCAAACAATTAATCTCTAACATTCAACACAAAGAGAAGATAAACTTGGAAAGATTCCCATCATGTTGACTATTTTCTTCGCATCCATCTTGTGCACTTTCTACAGGAGAACCAAATATCTAATTATCATTTCATATAATACCTTTTTAAGGATTACCTGGAGTAATTTTACATAGTTTTCTGGCTAACTGGCTCATCCGACTGAAGCCACTTTGCAGAATGTCACACATTAAATCTGACAATTCTTAAAGCTGAAGATACGTAATCCCTGTTTTTTAAAAATTAAATTAAATCAGAATAAAATAGAATATTGTATTTACTCTGCAATAATGTCCACATAGGATGTATAAGGGTTAATTCTCCTGTGAAGATGAAAAGTAACAGAACACAGACAGACACACACATACAAATGCACAAAAACAAACTGCAGTCTACATAAACATATTAATCACACAAAGGTTGGAGGCCGATTAAAAAGAAGATTTACCCGCCATTCACCCCAACAAACTTCAGGTTTTTCTTGGCTCCCTTGTTCCCCTGCTTGTCAGCGGCACCATTTTTCTTCATAATAGATTTGAGACCTGGTGAAGAGAAGAACAGAAAGCAAGAAAGAGACAGACAGAGGGAGAAGAACAACAAAAGGAAAGAAGGAAAAAATTAATTAGGCTTCTGTGGAATTTGTGAGTGTAACTATTTGTGTGTTGTCTGTGTGTACGCACAATGCCTATGCTGTATAATTTCCAACTAGTCCTCATACCTAAACACAAAATACAGGTTGTTTGCTAGTGTCTTATATGAGCATTTAAGAAATTACACTAAACCATTGCTTGATGCATGAATGCAGACACAATTATGTCTACTATACTTGGACTAGTTGTACATGTGTCATAGTTCAATGCAGATGCCTCCACCCATTTATTCAGGAAAAACCTCCTGAATAAATGGGTGGAGGCATAAGTGGTTGCTGAATTATTTGATGAAGATGAAGATTATATGAATCATGTGATATGGCTTACAGCATGCACATCTAAACTCATCTGAACACCTATAAATGTTACTGTGACAAGCTCTGATTTTTAAAAGCCAGATGTACCTACATAGGTACAGCCATTATTGCTTCAATTTCTGCAAATTCAACCATAAGTCACTCCAAGAGTCAAAGTCAAAGCAATACATCACATTGATATGGGATATTATGAGACAGACATTAATGGTTTGCACATGTTGGCTGCATTTCTATATGCAAGTATATACTGTATATGCATCTTGTGCTTATTTCTGCATGTATTTATGTCTCTGAGTGTGAATGTCTGTGTGTCTCTTAGAAAAGATTTTGAGCCTGGAAGATATATGGAGGAACTTCTGGATGCAATTAAAAGAACGTGCAGCTCATCAAATACTGTGGAATCCCTGAGTTGGCAAAGAAAGAGGAAACTCGGCCCCCATCTGTATACTCAAAACATAGACAATAACAAATCAAAGGTTACTGAGCAGTACCGCATTGGCGAGGAAAATTGCTATTCCAAACAGGAGTGTCTGACAGTTAATGTGAGGACATAAAGTCTTTAAAGATCACTCGAGTATTATTTGATGACAATTACACTAAAAATGGATTTGCTATGAGTAGGACTCTAAAGGACACGTTAAAGTGAATCAACTGTATCAACTCAACTTCATATACCAGTTATTTGGACTAGTTCAAGACCACCTCAAGTATTTCCAGGGTGATATACACAGGTCGAGATTATAAGCCTTATTGACAACATACAACCTTGACAGGCTGACTTATATATGTAACTACCCCATAATTGATTCTGCATGGGCTCCTTTGCTGACTCCCCTTGGCTGTAAGCCCGGTATGGTTGTCTTAGTTGTGCCTGACAGCAGACATGGTGCAGAGGCTCTGTAATGTTTTATGCAAGGACATAAGGATGTGGCTTTGGGCCAAAAACCACTAGCTAAAAAGATCCAAGCGACCACCATCTAAGAATGATGCTTTTATATTGAGGGGATAGCAGCAGGGAGAATGGAAGTTTAGAGGATATCTGGCATAGTAACATATCCTTTTTGCCAACTTTTAATAAATAAAACAATGTACAATTTAACCTTCCCCCACTTTGTCAGAGACACTCTGAGATGTTTAAATCATCCGACGATGACTGGGATGAGTGAGAGTTTTCAATGTCAAAGTAATGGTTTCTGTTTCCAATAAATATAGAAGTGAAACACTGATGTAATTTGAGTTAAAAGGAACCTATGAAGTCAAAGATTTAGACAGAAACCGCAAAGAAAAAGTGGCAATCTTGTGAGAATGTGTATATATCTAACAGCACACACAAAAACACTTAAAAGCACTCTTGTATACTGTGCTTCCATGCTGAACTTAAAATGACCTCTGAACATAAAATATATGTGTGATAGGATAGCAGAGTGATTCTTTACTCAGGCTCCTGGGACATAAAGAGAACAGTGAGACATCAAGGGAGGGAAGAAAGGCATCGCCTGTTTGATGTGTGTGTCTGTGAGGGTCTGTGCTTGAGGTGTCCATTCAACTGTGTACTGAAAGTAAGTGCGTGTACTCATATGTGTGCGCTCTCCTGTATGTGTATGTATCAATAGTGCTTTTTTTCACCATATGACAGCCAATAGTTAGTTTTGTCTTAGTTATGAGGGACTGTTTGCCCATCTACCCCACGATACCCATGTGATATGAAACACAGTAGATGTCTGTATGTGTATCGCATGTAGACATTCAAATGTGCTGCCACCACAGTTGACTAAAAGCATTATATCATGTTTGATTGTAAGGTTTTTAAAGATTAATAATACTACTTTTCTTATATATATATATATATATATATATATATATATGAGATGGGGGGGCCTGCTCAGTTCTGATTTGGCCTCTGCAATATTAGAGACGTGTCTGAAGAAGATGCAGCAGAGTAGACTGACTGACTGAAAATCCAAAAAAGAAAATAAACAAGGCAAGGGAGACATTTCCCTGGCAGGTAGACCACTGAAAAATAATGGGAGAGTATTAGTGGGAAGATGTGATATTAAATCACAAAGTAGCCTAAACCTAAGACTACTGGCAAAATATCACATAAAAAAGACTAAAAGGTATTAAATTTCATACAAGAGGGAGATTAAATCTTCCCTCCTAAAAAAATGATATCCAGTCACAGTCAATGACAGTGGCTATGTGTTTTGTATTATTTTATATAATGTCTCAACAAACAATCAATCAGTACAGTATCAATACAGTTAGAATATTTAGCATTAAAGTCCATATTATCAGAGAGAAACGCACATTAAGTCAAAAGAAGTAAAAGGAAGCAATAACCTTCATTCCCAACCCAACCCCAGTACTGCATATCTAATGAGTCAAGTACACAAATAGTCCCTGTGTTGACAAAGTACTATTGTTAGAGGCACCAAAAGAAATGATTAGACAGCATATCAGTAGAGCAGGGATATTTCTAAATAATAGAAAAGGGCCAGTGTGGTTTCAGGCTGCGTGGGAAGGAAAGCATCACTAAGAACTGTTTTAAATAAACCACTTTGGTGCCAGTTTTGATTTTAAAAGCAAAGAGTGCTGGTTTGCGAGGCTAAGCACTCCAACTGAACTACTACAAAACACCACTCAAGTTTCACCAAAAACATGTCAAACACCGTCAAAACATTCTGGCAATGTTTGGCTGCTCCTGCAGGGCTTCTTGTTCAAGGAAGAGAGGTAAAAAAATTGAAATGAACACTCAAGGCATAGAGATAAGAAGGGACGTGCTGTAATTGAGTGGCATGATTATTACAACATTATGCTTTGTGAAAGGATTGTTTAAATGAATATGAGAGTAGAACTGATTTGGCTTGTTGTGTCTATCACAGATGAGCAGGAAGTTATTTGACAGACAGGTGCATAGATGTGTTTACAGTATAAACAAAAGGTTACTAACTGAACCAAATGAACCGCAGGCCTACCTTGTTCTTGCTGTTTGCTGGCAGCAGCAGCTTTCTGGGCTGGTGAGTAGAAGGCAGAGAGGACACTGAGGGAGCTGACCAATTGACTCTGAATAGAGCTCATTTTGGAAGGACCAGGCTTCCCCGCTGGTTTCCCTGTTGTAGCTGCAGGGACCGCTTTCCCCGCAGGCTTGGCCGATGCTCCTTTTCCTGCCTCTGCTCGTTTCCCTGTCGTCTGTTTCTGTGTGCTGGGGCTCTCCTGCAGGCTGGCCGTCTGTTGAGCTCCAGAGCTGCTCCCCAGCTGTGCCCACTGCTCCCCCAGAAGCCCTGTTAACCTGGTCACGACTTGGCCCAAAGCTGCAGGCGAGTTTGGTGACTCACTGGAGCCTCTGCGTGGAGGCTGGGCCTCGCCTGCGTCCCGACGTGAGGCCTGGGCTTCACCTGAATCACGACGCTGAGCTGTGTCACTGGAGCCTCTGCGCAGTGATTGTGTGTCGCTGGCATCTTTGTGAGGGGGTTGAGTTTCACTGGAACTTCTACGAGCCTGAGGTTGGACCTCACTCGACCCCTGACGAGTTGGGCGGGTCTGGGCTTCTCCTGATCCACGACTAGAAGGTTGTGATGTACTAGATCCTCTCTGTAGTGCTTTAAGCTCCTTTGAGTCCCGTCGAGTTGCAGAGGTTTGAGACTGAGACTGGGCTTGAATTGATTTGGGTTGGGTTTGGACTTCTCTGGAGCTTGCAGCTGGGCCCTGAGTCTCAGCCTGAGGTGATTGGGATTGTTTTTCACTTGACCCCCCTGGAGGCCTCTTTGCTAAGGTGCTGTCCTCAACCTGAGATGGCGATGCGGATTGCTGTTCTACCTGTGGTTCAGAGACCTGTGCTGGGGACTTATCCTCGAGCTGAGGTTGGCCCTGTACCTGCGGCTGGGGCTGTTTTTTTATCTCAGGCTCGGACTGCTGAGCTTGAGTGTCAATGGATCCCCTATGAGGACGCACGGGAGCAGACTGAAGTTGAGCAGGTGGCTGCTGTCCCTGGTCCGCTGAGGGCCTCTGGCCTCTCTGAGGTCTTACAGGAGCTATTGCCTTCACACCTGCACTCTCTGCTGCTACTACAACAACAGTGTCAGTGACCACAGTTTCTTTGATTGTTGCACACACAATCTCACCTCCTGATATCCGCTTCTTTTCTACGGTCTCAAGTGCAACCTGTTGTGTTTCAACAATTTCTGTTAATCCACTCTGCAAGGGCACGATTTCTTTTGTTTCCGAGTCATTCTGTGCAGTGCTTACTTCAGTCCTAGATTCTGCATTTTCTTCTGTCACAGGAAGTGGAATGGTACGCCCTTCAACCTGGCTTGCAATGTCTGACACTACAGTTTGTTCAACTGCACTTTCTTTAACTTCGACGCAACTCTCTATAGCAACTTTCGTAACCACACTTTCACCATCTCCATTATCTCTTTGAGTTCTTTCATTTGCTTCCCTACCTTCCTCTCTTTCACTGACCATAGTTTCAACATCCACTCTCTGGCCGCCTGCACTTTCTCTCCCTCGACTCTCTGTTTCTGCATTTCTGGTTGGATTATTGTGCTGTCGTCTTTCTATCTCTGTCTCAGTCTGCTGGTCTGTCCTCTGTGCTACCTCTGTCTCTGTCACCCTGTCCACCGTGTCCACCCTCTCTGTCTCTGTCCCTCTGTCTACACTGCTGGCCCTCGGTCTCAGCGGATGGTCTGTTGTTGTCTCTCCCTCTGTTTCTGTGACCTGATTCACCCTTTCGGCCACTGGCGTCTCAGTCGTCTGATCCTGAGTGGCGACTCTCTCAGTTACTGTGCCCCGTTCCATGCTGTTGGCTCTGGGCCTTGGTGGGCTTAGGGCAGTTACTTCTGCCTCCATCTCTGTCACCTGATCATGAATTTCAACTTTTTTAGTCTCTGTTCCTTGATCTATACTTCCAGCTCTTGGTTTGGGCACACACACTTCGACACAGATTCTCTCTGTGTCTGTTCCCTGATCTACTGTATTCGGCGATTCTGTCTCAGTCTCTTGGTTGGCAAAATCTACTTTCTCTGTCTCTGTCCCTGTATCTATACTCTCTCTTCTCGGCCTGCTGTGTGCCTCTGGTGCACACACTTCCACTTTCATTCCCTCACTCAGTTGTAGTATTTTATCCTCTTTCATTTTGTTCTCCTCCATCTGTACTTTCAAAAGAGCATTAGTTCTCTCTAGATCTTGGCTAGCCTGAGTAAGTTTTGCCTCCAGTATCCTCAGCTTCTCGTGTAAATTCTGGGCACTACCTGAGTCCTCAAGTTCACCTCTTTGTGCTGCATTACCACCTTGAATACTGCTATTCTCTGCATCTTTCATATCCACCCTCAGTGTCATTAATTCCTGTCCTGCAATGTCCCGCGATAGCTTTTGCACTGCATGTTCCAGTGGACTCGCTATTGTCTCTGTTTGTATGTCAGATTTTTCTGATGGCTGTCTCTTTGCTTCTTGCTGTGGCAACCCACCCATATCTCCATATGCTGAGGAACTCTTTACAGTTTCCTGACTTATCTCCTTCTCTTTATGTAACACTCTACTTTTCTCTGCGACAACTTGTTTGTCTTGCCCCGTTACCGGCTTTGCTGGCACTAATTCTGAGGTTTCTAAACCTCCAGAGGGTTGAGTAATCAGAGCTAAGTTAAATCCTTCTGGAGGTCTGTGTCCTTGTGGCTGAATGTGTGTCCCAGCATCAGCACGTTGGGCTATTGTAGATGTGGAAACCTGTGCCTTGGCCTGGGCTTGAAGCTGAACCAGTAGCTTCTCCCTCTCCTCCCTCAGTGAGCAGATCTGAGCCTTTAGTTCTGGGATGGTTTTGACCTGCTCTTCCAATTCTCTGACCCGTTTCAGTGCCACTGTGATCTGCTGGTGAAGCCCTGCCCGATCCTGGGGAAGACACCGTCTTTCTGTTATGTCTGGTGAAGCACGGAAGATGTTCTCTGTTGAGCCATTCTCTGGTGTTCCTACAATACGGTCTGGACTGCTTGAATCAGAACCTTTTCGCTGTTGTAGAGTGATGGGCATGCTCGATGCTCGAAGCAGGTTCGGCCGACTTTGAATTCCCACAGATTTATCTTCCACACCCCGAGCCCCTGCGCCTTCATCTCTGGACTTAGATGAAACATAGCCAGCTCCCAGACTGGTTGTCCCCCTGCTGCTCTGACTGGAAGTCCCTCCTTCACCTGCTCTAAAATCAAAAATCTGTTGAACCTCTGTAACCCGTGATTTAGGCTTGGGCCCCAAGGTGGATGTCCCAGACCATGTACTATCCTTTTCCTTAGGCGCAGGCCTGGCTCCATTCCCTGGTAGGCTGAAATTTCTGGGTAGAGTGCTGAATTTGGGTGGACCCTTGACCCTGCGCTGGATGTGGACCCTTTTAATGGTGTTGCCTTTTTCGATATCATCAACATACTTTAGGAAGTCCAGGTCCAGGTGGAAGCCATAGGGAGTCTCCACTGAGTAGGGCAGCTGCTTCCTCTGAACACCACCCTCACTGGCCTTGGTCTGAAAGCCGTTGGCTGTTATGAATTAATATCAAAATGAATCAGTTAATCAATGCTCCTTTTCCTTCAACTATTAAAACATCAATAATAAATATAGGTGAAATTATAAATATAACATTGATTCACATGTGCTATTGCTTGACAAAATGAACATGAACCAAATCATAGATGATCATCAGCATTATTATTCCTTTTCACCCACTTGTACAGACAGGCTGTACTGTGCTGCACACATGGTGCTTCATTATGTAAAACTATATCACCTACTGGGAAGTAATTATCATGTCGTGATTGCGCCAAAACAAACTAATCAGCATGCAAAATGCTGCTCATGCTGTGTCAACTTATGAATGCAGTATGAGACAGGGGCGGTTATCACCTGAAGGAAATAAGCCTTTAGCTGCTTGTGGCCACATATGGCAACAGGTAGTTAAATGTTTAATCTTTTATGTCACATATTTTATCATGTAACAAACAGAAATCAGATTTTTGATGATTATACAGCTGAAGAAAACACCTGTTGCACACAGTTAAGATCATTATATGTGTAAATGCAGACTGAGTGACTCTCACCACTTTTCTTGTCCATCATGGGAGGCAGAGTTCTCAGTCATCGACTTGTGTTTGCTACAGTTGGAGCTAGCAGCCTAGATAAAACAGAAAAGAGAACTGTGTGAGTCATTATTGTCTGAACAGAACTGAATTTAACAAGACAATAAGAATCGCAGCATTCACATTTAGCAAATATATGCAATGTCTACATGACAGATCCATGATGTTGCAAAATGTGCAGTTTGAAATATAAAAAGTTTCCTTTCTTGAAGTTACTTGTTCTATAAGATTGACTAAGTATTTTTAATTATTCAGTACAACAACTGAAATCAGACAAAATGATCCCTGACTTGATACAACCAGAGGACAAATATTTGCCTTTCTAAGATAAGATATTCTGTAGGTTATGTAAGACCATATAGCTCAGCCCTGGTTAGACTGCTGCAAGAGAAACAGTGTGGAAAATATGTTGACTTATGTCAAATGTAGTCTAAGAAATTCCCAATCGCATAAAGGTAAACCCAACATGATGCCTAATGTGCATGCAGTGCTCTTTTAATGGAACAATAAAACACAGCACTTATTTTAACAACAAATGGTTGCCTTAGAATTGTTTTCTATACAGCACAGCAGCAGTGTTAACAGTCCAGATGTTTATACTGAGGTGAGGAACGGCATTTCAATAATTAGGCTCATATGCAGCTCAGATCTTAAATGTAATAAAAAGGTATACAGAGTGTATTATTGTGCAGTCTCAGCTATTCTACTGAAGACTAAGTTATACTATTAAATTAATTTTTATTTTCCTTACTGAACCAGACCCTTAGAAGCCATTTAATGTCAACACAACTCTGGACAGACCCATAAAAGGGAACACGTTCCATTTGGTGCCACTTTGTAATATTTGTTCCAGTTGGAAAGTCCATGAAACCAGAGCTACGTGCCCTTCTTTATTTACAATGAGCTCACCACAAAGTAGACGTAAGTAAGATGGAAAACAATACAGCAAGGGGAGTCAAAACTTTTAAGGGCTTATGTAAAGCTTCCTAATAAAATATCTAATACTAATAATAAAAACCCAGGCAATTCTCCCAGCCTTGAGTGAGCTCCACAGTTCAAATCCATATTAAATGAACACTCAAGCCTTTTCAGCCAAACATCAACTCTAAGACTGCTTAGCAAATAGGCACACATTATTCACGCAATTTCCATGCAAATGTGTGTCACTGGAGAAAATATCTGCTATGTAGGAGACATAACGTGAGAATGCCTGAGGCACTAGTTTAATAAGTGCTGGAGATCAAACTACAACATGTGAGGTAATTTCCTAGGTGTAAATTAGCATTTTCATTATTTTTAGCAGGTGGTCTACCACAGTATGCAGCACATGTACTGGAACAGATACTAAAAATGGAGTATTTTTTTATGCCAGTCATTCATGTATTGTATTCTATTATACCCTGAGGTTTTTTCCTCAAGTTATTGCAGATGTTATAACTGATGCAACACTAAAATGCATATAGCTATAATATTGCAAGCTATTTCGCTTTAATGGTGTTTCCTCCGTCATATGTCATTTTATTTCTTCTTTTGATACTATTTTCACATAGAGAAGATGCGGGTCTTGTGGGAATATCTCAATATCGTCTCTTAAGAGGCAGTTTTCCCTCTTGAAATGACTGCTTTAATGTCTGTAGAACGAATGGGAATATGCACCTTTACACTGGATCTCTCTACCAGAGGTATGTGTTACTAAAAAACTAAATGCTACCGCATCAAGAGTCTCAGTTCTGACAAACCAGCTGGCTTTTTCTCTGTAGCAGTCCAGAATTTTTTTTAAGTTTCTAATCAATTCTGCGCTGTCCGAATGATATTTCCAAAAGTCACCCACACTCTACTGCATGTGACAGAACCACTAATATATTTTAACAGGAAAAATGCACCCATCACAACTTATCTACATAGGTTTGTGTGTTTGTACAAAACACTTAGCTGATATAGTTAGTAAGTGCATAGTCCTGGCTACAGGGTAAGCGAGGTGTCGTGCAGTGTTGAGCGGGGACATATTGCAAGGCATGCATTACATGAGCTGGCAATGTAATCAATCAAAATGACAGCTAGTCCACCCAGGGACCTAAACAGGAACTGTGACAAGCTCTATTTGGCCCCTGTCCTGTCTTCATAGATTGAGCTTTAATAATGAAAAGAAGTGATGACCTGGAGCAGAATTGTTGTCTCTGTTACAGATGAGCAGATATATACGCACACACACACATACATGTAGAGACACACAGATCATTTGACTGACAGCCACAGCACAGGATCTGACACCATGCAATTGCTACCATGGCAACTATTCTTCAATCCACTTCTTCTCTGTGTCTCAGGAGTGCAGAGAGCACAAGCATTCCTGACTCCTCCTGATGTTTAATGCGACTACAGTCAGCTCGCTGTCCTTAAGGCTTAATTAGCCGATTTGGGAGCAGAAGAATGCCGCTTGTAATTGCCGAGTGAAGTACAGGCAGACCCTGCTGGCAATTATACACAGTGGGCAGGCAACAAAACCCTCCTTAATTACATCATTACCAAAACGGAGAGACAGAGGTAAAGTGGGAGAGAACGGAGGGACAGAGAGAGGAGAGGTTTAAAAAAAAAGCGGGGAGGAGAGAAGAAATAGAGATAAAGAATGAAAACTTAAGAGTGGAAGAAAAGCATAACACAAGGAAATGAGGAAGATAGAAGCGACAGAAAAGATGATGCTGTAAAAAAATTTGCCAGAGTGACTATCAGTGACTTGATAGATATGCAGGGAACTTCTCTAATGAGAAACAGCCTACCTGACCTACCCTCCAGTGCAGTTGTAAGGATTTTAGAAGTTTCCTCTTTTAATTAAAGTCACTCCTAATGCCTGTGTGGCTAATGAAAGCCTCAGAGCAACAGAAGAATCATGTTGCATTTGGTGAGCTTCAGCAGGGTAATATCGATGATTAACATAAATAATGAGCCATAATAAGTCTATAAATATCCTCAGTGCATGCAAGAGTGTTGATATGCACACACTGTTATTCCAGCATGGTAGCTAATATATTATCTGGGTTATGTTAGTGATTAAATATTGCAAGCCTTTGATGACACGGATGATGCACAATCCACACTGGATTACAGACTATGAGTAGAAAGCTCACACAAGCTATGCTAATCCAAATTGATAGTATTTGCTACAGGCTACACCTGACTAAAAGGACGCCACTGGTACTGTATGTTTGTCTAAAACTGTGTTTACGTATGTCAGCACCAACTTAATCGCTTTCATTGTGTTTGTTTATGTGTATGTGTACTGATTAGTAGGTATATAAGTGCAAAAGGTGTCTGGTTGAATCAGTGTTTGGACAGCAAACATGGTCTCATATGCACATGACCCCTTAAAGGACATGCCGCAATCTCTCAACACCAATCTAATAAGTGTGACAGCTGGTTGAGAGGCGACGACATCAGTAATGTGAAGCCCGGAAGACGGGAGTAATGAGAGTACAGTAAATAAGCTCATACTGACAGCCAGGGGTTTTCATATGTCATCAGCATGGAAAGCTCAACCATACAAATATAGTTTTGTTTTTTTTTTATCTTGGAACAAAGAGCCCATGGAATCATCTAAATTCATGGCATTGTACTGTGAAATGACCGGAAAGCCATTTTAGAGATATGAAAGTTTTTGGCAAATACAGAATGTGACAATATCAATTAAGGTTACATTAACTGGCAGCCTTTTCAAATTACACATTTATACACCCACTCAGAGATTCACACATACACACCAAACACACATATACACATACAAAATTACTGCTGACCCAATGTACCAAGAAGGGGTATAAGGATTAATTGAATGTCATGGGTCATTACATTTGAGTGCCTGTGTACTGCAGATTGAATTAGTCTGATACACTGACACAGAGCAGGCTTAGACTGGGGACAGGCCCACAGGAAATAAGATTGGAGAGTGCGGGCAGGGGACAGGAGGTGGGCGGTTGGGGGAGAGAAAGTGGGTGAGAAAGTGGAAAAGAGGCAGAGACGGGAGTGGCAGCTGTACGCACTCATATCTCACACATGCAGAGCAGCATTACTGTTACGTTTCCCCCTCTTCCAGCTCTCCCTCTTTCGTTATTTGGTCTTGTACTTTATCTCATTAAAAAAACATTTACGCATGAATGCATTACGATCTCTCGTACACACTCACAATGATGTACTGTGCAACGGCTGCAGCTGCAGCTCTAAACTCTAATCAGCTACGTGAAAGCAGCAACTGCAAGCAACAGCAGAGGAGAGAGAGCGAGACAGGGAGGCCAGCAACTATAATGCAGGTCCCAAGTCCTCATCACAACCCTGTCATGGGTCCAGCTATCTCTGTTTACCCTTGAGCTACCCTGAGAATGGAGACAGCACTGTCCAGCTTAATGCACCAACTCTCAGCCTGAAACAGACAACAAACACATACGAGCAAGAGGACATGTGCGGACAAACACAGATGCACTGATAAAGAGATGCATATGAAAAGTACTGTATACCAAATGCCTGCTGCAGCACAATCTTGTAGTGCAATTTCAACACAACAGTAAATAGTGGTATCTTAAGGGGGCACCACAGTCAGCGATTACATTGCAACCTAATTTCAGTGTTTAAAGGTCCCCTATAATTTAAAGTTATTGGATTTTTAAAAAAAAATCCAGCAGTTCTTACAGCTGTTTCTAACTCCAGCTACTGCACCATCACCACACTTGGATAAGACCCAAGTGTAGTGTATGCTCTCCTCACCAGAGAAATCTATTTAATCAGGCAAGTTTGCCTTTGCATTCCAATTAGAAGAGTTGTTGTTGTGAGCAATTCAGAGCCTTTATGTGAATGCTGTATCTGACTTTCCACTTCTGCAGTGAATTGGATGCGTTTTGCTATTTTAGTATCTCTGGTTTACCTTTTCCATATTCGGATGACTTGCTATGAATGTGACTGCATTTAAATAGGAGGAAGGGGGGGCAAGGGGGGGTATCAATCACTACAAACAATCAGCATGTGTTGTTTTTGTTGTCATGGATTACAAGGACTTATGCTATACCTATCTGCTCAAAAGCACACTGTGCTATTTTCATACCTTTAAAGCAAGACTTTAAAGAGGAAATAACATAATATCTTCCTTCTACAAAAAAGATGAATTCATGCAAAAAACAAAAACTGTGAGTATGCCTCTATGACTCTATGACTATGACTGTTGTTACACTGCATTTACCACTAGCCACTGTAAAAGTCTTGCTTTAAATGAATTTAACAAATACCATTACGAAAGCTGTCATCAATCATCTTACTTTTTTCAGAGGATTTCATGAAATCTGATGTTATTCTCCATTTTGTGTCCCATCACAGGGACATTACCTATAATGCAAGTGTGAGTAAGGGAGGCAGCTGATGGTGCAATTAGTTCAATCTAGTGGGTTGCAGGTGTAGATGATACCTCTGCATAATGACACACTATAGAGCAGAGACGCTCCAGAGCAGCAAACTGAGAAAATTGCAAAAATTCACTGACAAGACAACCGGGAACTGTAAAGTTTCTGATTGCTGAACCAGATCGAATGAAGGAGGCTGTTAGCATCCAGACCATTGAGAAAGAACTGGGAGACATTTAACTGACATCTCAGTGCTTCGTCTGTGTGTGCTCTGCAGGAACAGATCAATCTCTCTGTTCTACAAGAGCTATGTGAGCACAGTCTGGTCCATCCCACTCCAGTCTAAGATTATCTCCGTCTATGTATAGTACATTACAACTCGACTGTGCGACCAGAATACATCTTCTGGGCCAATTTCCCTTTAATCTTATTCACTCCCGTTCTGTCAGGTCCATTTTAGTTCATCATCCTGTTCCAGAGTTCTTCATTTCTGTCCTAATCCTGTATGATCTAGTCTGGTTCAGTATGACAGTGCCTGTATTCACCAGGGGCCTGATTGTTCTCTTTGTGCTACAGAACAGCTGGCTCTCAAACCGATGGAGAAAATGAGAGTGGGAACTTCTGTCCATGGGCGTCATTAAACAGTGGCAAGATTTCCTGTAATTATCCTGCTGTTTTATTGTTGGACAGTTCAAATTGTTTTTTGTTTTTTTTTTGTGTTGTGAGGAATTCCAAATTAAAGCGGCACTGGGTACTTTAATGGAGAACACATCTTTGATTGGAATATGAATTTGTATGTAACTTTAATAAGATGTCTTGAAAGTACAACAGAAGAAACTGTGGTCAAATAAGCAGAAAAGCTGGTTACCTTCAGTTGTTTGCTGGTTATCAGTTATTTGCAGAGCCCAAAAGAGACAAAAGACAAACTGTCTTTGTCTGAAAAATCCATTATCACTGCTTTATTTTAACTAACATTATACAGTATGTTCTGTTTCGGGCTGCTGAATGGAAGTCATTTTCTTTCTAAGCTTAGGGCAATTAGAAACTCACGCGGTTACAAAACACCAACCAAAAGGCATAAACTGATGTCTTTAAAGTCTATCTTTGTATTGTTCAGCTGTGAGTTTCCTTTGCCTTACCCGTAGCCTCCTCGCAGGAAAATTAGTTGTAAGAACATCAAACACTACAGAGCTCAAGGATAAAACGTACATTAAGAAAGATGACTATAAATATACAGGATGCATGTTAAAAGTGACCTCTGACGTATCTGTCTGTCCAACTTGGAAGGATCTGAGGATGCTGCTGTTAAATATTACTGTTTTAACTTTCTCCCCATATGATGAGTAAGATGAAAGGTTTAACGACGTACAAAACTTATTATCTTATTACACTTGATCCCCTGATTTGCTGCATTTCAGAGAGAAAAGTTGAACTGAGTTCACTGACTATGTGTGTGAGCAATTGCGACAGTATTTCAGATTCTAATTCCATTAGAGAAAAAGAAAGATCTGTGTTCTTTGCCTGGTTGTTCAAGTTGTTAGAGACTTTTTTGGACCACACAGAATAGCTTAAACATGTCAGACCATGTTTACAAAAGGCCTTTATCACAGAAGAACTTTGCACCTTACGCCATGATTCTTCTATGGAGGGAACAATGACACTGAAGCTTTCAGCCAGGCTAACCTTGAGCATTGCACACTTTTCAGATTTACACCTCACTGCTGCTAAATCACAGAAACTGTTAAGTTGTAAATCCGATTACAGCTACACGAAAAGCTTAAACACTGAGGTAAAGGACTTTAGAATGAATAAATAGTGATCGCCTTTCATGTAAACAATCAGAGCTACAAGGTTTGATTTGCTATTCAGCGATAAATGCGAATTTGTCTAGGTGCTACCATAATCAACAACAAATAAAATTTTAACAGATCTTTTTTTTAATGACAATGGCAGTGTTTCCTTGGCCTCAGCAGAGCTCTCTGACCTTCTCTGTAATAATTCATTTTGTTTTTTTATATACCACAGCTGAACAGACACTACAGGTGTTGCCATTGACGAAGGCTGTTTTTCTCAGGCGACCGCATGAGTATAAAACAGTGATTTAACTGCAGGTCGTAAAATGGTGCCTTCTGACCAAGGTGATAATTCCCGCACCGCTGCATTAAGACCTTCAATCAAATCACCATTTCATACCAGTCGTGTGAAACTTGAACTATGTAATCAGCTATTTTTACATAAAAAATGAGGGATCGCAGAAGGTGAAAGGCTTGAATGGATTCTTAACATCACTACTCTGAGGAAGTACTGTTTTAGTCGAAACTACAGACCAGCGTTGTCCACTTTGTTTTTGTTAGTTACTGTTGCAGTAACGGTAGAAGTCCAAAAGAGAACAGAAAAAAAATGCCATTTCAACCTTATCTGCATTGGTGTGGACATGACTTTAGTGGTACCATCCCTGTCCTGCTTCTGCCTTATCTGTCAAAGGACAGATAACCCTTCTGCTTGCCCTGCCTGCAACTGTTTTGTTATCAGTCTATCACTTGATTTCTTTAGCCCTTCATACAGCGAATGCAAGCATCTTCCTTTTCCAGACGACTCTCCTCACACCCTATAGTGGTATTCCAGCACGAGGAGCAGCTGCCTGCTTTCATTAGCGATAAAGGAAGTGACACACCATCTATTATTCATTGGAGCACACAGCCAACCCCTTCTAGCTGGAGCAACGCTTGCGTTATGGCTACTTCCTCCTCATGGAAGTTAATGAGGGTGGTGACGTAACTGCTACCGCTGATTAGCATGCGAGACTATCTGACTATTCCTACATGTCAACATTAGCAGATGTGAAAGGGTGTTGAAAAGGAGGATAAAATGAGCAGAGACAGTTGGAGATGGGATAGGGAAAAAGAAGAGAATGTGGTTAAAGGAGAGCTGTGAGGAAAAGAAACAACAAGGGGAAGATGTTGTAAGGGATGACAAAAACGAGGGATGCTAAGAGAAAAGATAAGGAGGATGTAACCAAGGGAGAGGAGGGAGAAAGTGTGCTGTACGTCGCCATAGAGGAATAGATCACTTACAGCGCTGCCATGTCACATTACATCTGCTACCACTCGCTATGACAGGTTAAAAACAACTCTCACGCACACATACAAACACCAAACACCTATAAAAAATTCAAATGTACAGTATAAGCAAGTTTGAGCTGATGTGTTACATTCTTACAGAACCACGGGTTATAAATAAATCTGGGTCCCCTTGCTCGTTAATTACCACTTTCTACTTAGGCAGCTGAATAGAGGGGACATACATGCACACTCGCACGGAAATTCTAACACACTTGGATAACTGTTAGATAATAAGACAGCATGCATCCACACAACCATGCATACAAGCGCATATTTTATCCCACCACACACTCACACACTTGCTGGTGATAAAGAGCCTGCCTTACACCAACAGTGAGTGTGAAGCCAAGCAGGCGGATGGCGGTTCAGTATAGCCGCGCATTCTGCAAAAGCAGTCAGGAGGACACTGGGAAGAAGTCAACACTTATAAATTTAGTGTCTATTGATCTTAGCATGATGACAGCCTCGCAGCACCATTTCCGCTTGCATGCGCACAGAAAAACATGCAGGGGGACACAAATCGAACATGTGACACACACATTCTAATGGAAGGGGGTGAAAAAAAATAGTAAAAGTGAACTAGCTCAGTGCCCATTTCACTGTGTTGCATGTGTTTGTTATTGTAGTCATGCATCTGTGTCGCCTGATTGTCAGCCTGCCAAACTTACTCCTCCCGCGTTTGTATCAGCTGGCAAAGCTGTGTGAGGAGCGCTAACGTTCTGCGAACAGAAAAAACACCACTCTCCCACTCTCACACTCACACAGATATACAAACACATACACTGTCCCTATTTCTCTCTTTCACACCTTTTCTCGCACATCCCAGGCAAACACATGTGACTTATGTTGTACCCTGCAAAAAATAGACTGGAAAAGAGGGGGTGAGAAAAGCGAGAGTCGAGGTGTAGAGGTGTAGCGGATCAAAAGGAGAGAAGATGAACAATGTGAGGTTTATGTGAGAGAAAAAAAAAACTAGAGAGGTCACAGACAAACAAGACAAAAATAGGAAGATGAGTCACCAAAAGAAGTAAATTCTCATGGGGCGGCTTGCCTCTCACCTGCCTGCAGCTCCTCACCTCCTGTCCTTCCTGTTTCTGTGAGAGCTACTGACCTCGTCTCTCTTTTAACCTCAACAGAGAAAGGAGGGAAAAAAACAAAAAGAAAGAGAGGAAGGGAGAGAGAGGCGATGGTGGGAAAGGGGGTGGAGGTGTTGGCAGATGGTGCTGAGGGGTGGAGAGAGAAGAGAAGAGAAGAGAAGAGAAGAGAAGAGAAGAGAAGAGAAGAGAAGAGAAGAGAAGAGAAGAGAAGAGAAGAGAAGAGAAGAGAAGAGAAGAGAAGAGAAGAGAAGAGAAGAGAAGAGAAGAGAAGAGAATCGTCCCATCTCATCTTGTCTCTCTCACTATGATAGATTCATCTGCTCAGCCTGCCCACTGCAACCAACTGGCCCAGAAATAAATAACACCCTAAAAGATAAATGGGTTCAATGGATAACACACACACACACACACACACACACACACACACACACACACACACACGCACACAGACTTTAATCAACCACCACTGCCTCTCTGTATGTGTTTTTAGTGCAGAAACTTTAAAGTGTGTTTAGATGTAACTGTGTGTAAAGCTCCCATCATAACCACTAAGGGGACATGATGCAGAGTAGTTCTATGTGTGTTTATATGTTTATGCAATTTGTGTATTAAATATATAGGTTTGTGTTCATTCATGCATCTGCTATTATGTGCACACATGTATGACTATGGTATGTGCATCTGTGTATTACCATTTACCTTGCGGGCACAAGGCTTGCATACAGTGAATTCCCACCATGCACCAGTCTAATTATTACTGGAGGTCTTAAAGTCAACCCCTGTTGTGCTGACATAGAGCCACATGAGGCCTGCTTTGACTAGGTTAAGCTCCACACTGGATCAAAAATACTTTTTAGAAGCATCAGTCTGGCCTTGCTGAGGTATCATCCCCGTGAAATTTAACAAGTTAACCCCCTAGTCAGCCATGTCCAGCTCAATAACAGAACGCAGTCTAATGAGTAAACCCTGGCTAGCTCAGTTGGCTCTGTAGTGTAAATGAGGTAAATAATTAACAGCCTTTAAATAGGCTAACTGCCCAGGCTAATGGGTCCTATCTCTTATCTCACTCCTGCACCGATCCCTCAGACCACCACTGCTAATTCGCCTCTTAGTGAATGTGTGGATCACATTTTTAAAGCAAACATCCACCCTAAAACAGCTCGGCAGCAAGCACACAGCATCTGTAAAATATAGCCTCCACACTCAGGCTTGACATGCCATGTGAGTGCACAGAAATACTGAGCACATGAAATATTCATATGGATATATGGCATCGCTGTAGCAATGCCAGGCCTCTAAATCAAACCAGTCTGGCTCTGTGTAGATGTTCTCTGAGTCCAAAGGGTTCATTTTAATCAAGACTGGAGGGAGACAAGTAGGCTTTTGGGTGCACTTTGGGTGACTTCAACGCCCATTGACGCCCATAGGCAGAGGGCGTGTATGGCGTCTACTTTTTGACCCCAATGATGTTTATAATGACTAAACAAGCTTAAGGAACCAGAACATGTGAGGATGTGTGTGGGAGAGTCATGCTGTAATGCTGATAGGATAACAACAAGAAACCAGACAGAGTAGAAAACCACAAAACATGCAGTACAGCACATAGACAGGACTGTACAGCACAGTAACTTTGAAATATGAGCAATATGTCCTGACTGACAAGAACAGAAATTGAATATTATGGTGGACCTTCACTAGCTTGGGGGGACCATATGCAGACTATTCTTGCTCATGCTATCCTCTCCATGGAACGTGCATGATTTGTATTTAAAAATGAATCATAGAAAACACAATTTTCTTTCTATAAGACATAAACTTAGACAATGTTCACAGCACCTGTGGTTAAATCCTCCCCTGACCCTATATGTCCAACACAATGCATGAAATCAACTTGCGGCCTTTCATCTAAAGCAGCGGACTGAAAGAGGGTGTGATGCGGCCTAGGGGGTTAAGCTACCCTCTTGCCGATCACATGAACCGTCTCCTGTCAGGAGGGATCAGATCCCCACCTCAAACCCCTAGGAATTTTTGAGTTTCATTCCCCTTGTGTCTTTTCTGTGTTTGTCGAAGTAAGACATCATCTGTGCATCTTGCTTGTGCTTGTGCTAAAAAAAAAAAAATTAATGTACAACGTCAAAATGTTGTGCACTGAAACAACAATTGTGAGCGAGTGAAGTATCTCATGGTCGTGCTCACAAGGAAGGGCATGATGGAGTATGAGATTGACAGGCTAATTGGTTCAGCGTCCAAAGTTATGCAGGGCTATTCGACTGAGTGATTTTGAGGCCTGGGGAGAAATAGCTCCTGGTAGGGTCGCCCAAGGCAAAAACTAGCTTGTACAGAAAAAGAAAACGTTTTTTCAGGCATTCTTAGGCAGCGCAAGGAGAGGAGTAATCTTAAAAGCCTTAATTTAGTTGGGTATATTGGTTAAAATGCTGACTCCTTTTGACCTCACTACGTCTTCACCTAGTTTGTATGTTTTATGTCGTCTAACCACGTCTAAAGATCAAATGCTGTTCGACCATCCAATAAGCTCTTTGGTTGAAACATACAGGTGGCTTGAGAATCATAAAAGAACCCTATGAATCAGCTTCACTGGGATAAAGTGACTTTGCCTGGAGACCAGTTCCCCTTTCTAGAGTGAGGTCCGTGAGTGGCCTGGTGGTTAGGTGTACTAATGGGACCCGGCCAGCTCAGCTCAAAGAAACCACATGGGGCTGCACCACGTGGGCTCACAACATGCAGAAACAGGTGTGGGGGTACGGACTGACCCCTGGCTTCAGATACCTTTTCTTTCCACTTCTCTGAAAAAAACTTAAATTCAGCAGACCAACATTCTTGCGTTTACTCCATAGCTCATAAACATACAGTTCAGCATAACAGCTTGGAGTCATATGTAGAATGTTTTCATAACTGGGATATTTACAAAGACATGTGCAAACCTTCTGCAAAAGAAGGCATTTGTAATACACGGTATGTAATTATAACTAATGGTTAGTGGCTGCTGCCAGGCTCTGCAGTCATCACTCACCAGCAGCCTGACTTAAGTAAGTTTTCCTCTGACTAATTCTTCAACTCACCTCAAATCAGGTTACGCTGTCAGATATTCTAACTTTGCATGCATGTTTTTAAATTATCTCAGTTATGGGAATAGAAATTAATCTCATATTTCATTATACTGTATGGAATGTAATTCTGCTAATCATTTTAAATGCCTGCCATGACTCACAACATAATTGTGCATGTTATTGTTACAGTTTTAGAACAGCAGCTGAGATTTATGCCAAGTCTTGCAACACACAATTATCTGTGCAGGAGTAGTCTGAAGTATTTGTGTGCATGTGTCTGAGTGGGTGCCAGTGTGAAAAACCAAAAACTGTTTTTATTGGCAAACCTCAGAGTTCTCAGACAACATCAAATTCAACAGCTTGAAGGCATCTGGAAATAAAGGTTTTCTTCTCTAAATGAACACACACACACACACACACACACACACACACACACACACACACACACACAGTAGAACATATAATTAACTCATAAAGTTGTAATTTTTTAAAGGTTATCTTCAGTTTTGTCTGTGCAATGTCATTAGGGCCAGGAAATTTGCTCCCATTTATACCTTAAAAAGGTATGAAGCATAACTTGAAGGTATAAAAATGCAACTGTGGCTGTGTTTTGAAAATTGCCACAGTTCAAAGTTGGGTTTTAAAACATGAACTGAGAGGAGATTTAGGGATGTTTGTCAAAATTAGAGAGTTTGAGACGCGCATACAGTATGATAGTGAGGGAAAGTATTCAAGAATTCAGACATCTTTCTTTTAGAAACTATCTTTATCCAATATCAGTATTATGCAATTACTCATAAATGAGACCAAACTTTTCTGCTAAGACATCAGATTTCAGTTAAACAACATTACAGATTTCCATTTTTCTCACATTTTTGCAGTGTGCCTCATTTATCAAGCAAAATACAGTAAATATTTTTATTCCAGATCCTTCTGGAGATTTATAATATTCAACAAATATGTTGGCTCACCACATGTTTCAAATTGTTTTTTTTTCTGAGTTTGTATGGTGTGTACGTGTATGTATGATTGAAGTCATACATCACTGCTTAAACACACACACGGTATCAACTACCAATTCTTGGAATTAGAAAAAATTCAGCTTCAGACCATATATAGTCTCTAGACTAACCTTGCACCACCATCTGACGATATCATTGACTATCAAAAATATGTGTGCTACATTTTTTCATTGTTTTCATTGCTCTGTTTTTTCATTCCTTCAGTTGCAGTTGTATATACAGACAAAGAGATAACACTAAAATACACACTCCTTTGATGAATTTCTAGCCCGAGCAAGCCCCACAAAATATCCTCTTTCAGGTCAAATTTTCATTTCTGTGACTAAGTGAGTGTGTCTTTGGCTGTTTCCCAAAGCGGGGGTGGGAGAAGCTGTGACATGACATGACATTAATAGTAAACACCTCTCAAATGTTAAAATCTAGTCAGCACCAGTCGGGAATGAAACAAAACACATTTTTTGTTATTCTGACTGAGCAGCATATCAGAATTTCTCCAGAGCATTAAGAAAAATTACAAACTATCCAGTTAAAAACTATCCAAAGGACAAGAACTCTCCTGGAAGAATTGTTTTATATCTGTAAGTTGATAAAACAGTGAAACAGTTACTATTGCAGTACATTATGTTGTGATCCACCCTGGACTAAAGACACTCATTTCAGGTTGTCTCCTACTGTAGCTCTTGAAAAAACACTTGAAGCACTGGCAAAGTAAATCTGAGAGTGTAACAACAAATATCAAATTACTAAGATGGCTTTTAGATGGAAAAACAGTAAATTAAACTGTGACTAGGATTTTCCACTGGGAACAGTATATATATATATATATATATATATATATATATATATATATATATATATATATATATATGTGTGTGTGTGTGTATGTGTGTGTGCGCATGTGTGCACGTGTGTGTGTGTAGCTGGGCCAGGCCTGGCAGACATCCTGAGGAAGGCCAGTTGCTGATAAGACCTTCAGGCAGGGAAAAGACTGTTTATACGTTGAAACAGACGCCCACTGAACTGACAACAGTACACACCTCACTGCTCAAGCGGAAATGACCTGAACTGTGGTGAATAATGTGTGTGCATGTGTGCATGTGTATGAGAGAGAGGGAGCCTGAGGAAAACCGAGAGAGAATGACTCAAAGATGGGAAACTGAAATTCATAACTTTAGAAGGAGTGATTTTATGTCATTTACATACTGTTATGATGTCAGATATCTATGCTAAACAAAGTACCAAGTTACAAAATTTATGGTTAACGTAGGTAAAAATGCTCCCTGCGGGCTTCTTCCTGCTCTTAACATTTTGTTTGAGACAGTTTTTTCTACCTTGCTGACGAGCTGGCACATGTCTATTAACGGCTATCCGTTCCATAGCCATTGTTGCTAAGGTTGTTGCTAAGGTTTTTCCATGTGTCCACTCTCATATTGCGGGTTGGATTTCGGCTTGAACATGTACAAATATATTTGAGAAGATGACATTTTGAGTAAAGAACGCATGGTTTGTTAACGTAGCCTCCGGAGCTGGTGGAAGTCTCCCGAGGGGCAGCTTCCAAAAGTTAGCCAACCAGAACAGAGTGGCCTCATCAGGAGGGGGGCCTTAAAGAGGCAGGAGCTAAAACAGCCTGTTTCAGACAGAGGCTGAACTGAGGGGCTGCGTAAAGGGTCAGTATGAGTTAAATAGGGATTTATTTGAACCGTAAATCATTTATAGTTATTCCAGTAGAGTCCCAGGTTTAAAAAAAATATAGACCCGTAAATGTGCATACTATGTCCCCTTTAAAAAAGCAGCCTTCTCTGGTATGTTTTCTTGCCATGGTGACAAAATGTGTGCATAGTAAGAGAATAAGAAAACTACTGCCCTCTTCTTCCCCTCTAAAATCCCAGGGAATGTCGCATGCCTTATTTCAATCATTTCACATTCTCATCTCTTTCTCTACTCTACCTGTAGGTGTAGTTTCTATGTAAATGAGAAGACTGACAGGAAGGCAAAATGAAAGCAGAGAGCAAAGGCCTCCTTGTTGGCATGCAAGAAAAGCAGCTCAGACGGACATCAGGAAAACAGAAAGAGGGGAAGTACAAAAGAGACATATTTCCAGTTTCGGTTCCATTCCCCTGTATGCCTGTCTTGCTTCCTACACATTCTGACTTGCCTGGATGTTTTCTTTTGTTTTTCAAAACATCACATTCCCCTGGTTTGTCGTGTCATCCCCATCAGAGCCCCAGCAGAGTCACTATAACCCAAAAATTCTACCAAACATGACAATGTGTCATTCTAGCTGCTGCCACAGAGCTCCTTGTCTTGAAAGAGGAGCAGAGCAGGGAAGCATCTGTACTATAGTCAACAGTGTGCATAATAACAGCTTTTGTGTCTTTTTACTGTGGATAACGTAAACAAAAGCAGAGCTGGAAGGAATTGCAATATATTGACAAATTTGAACCATGCACTTGAAATAATTAGCTTCTTGGATAATGTTAGTCAAAACAGTGAACGCCTGTACTTAAGTGAGCATGACAGGATATGTGAATTCATTCATTTTCTGACTTTTTTTATTTGAGTCAATAAGCCATAAAACAACAAAAATCAATTGTATCCCTTGTTGGTTCAGTGCACTAGATGGAGATGAAGATGTGCATCAGCCATCAGCAATTTAATCTGGGCCATTTTTGAGTTTGCACGTTTCCATCGAGTGTGAAACAATGCATCCGATGCTCGAACACAATATGATCAGCTGTTATTGATTTTGGAGGAAGCGCTCTCCAGTGGCTGATGACGAGAGGAGAGGAACTGGCATTAGTTTTGTATTGTCTCCCTTCCCCATTGAGATCTGTTTTTCTTTATCATTAGTGTCACTCAAGCTCTTGTTCTGTCTTTCTAAGGCGATGATCTGACTCGGAAGGACAGAGACAAACTGTAAAAGTAAAAAAAGAGAAATAATTTGAAAAAAATGCATAAGGCCCTAAGAAAAAATGAAAAAATAGAGGACATGAAAGAGAGTTTCATCATTAAAGCAACATTATGCAACTAATTTACTAATTTCCAAATCATTCTGATGGGACATGAACTTGTAATAGTGTGGCACCTTACACCTTACAATCACTCCTCATCTCACTAATATGTGGCTATATCGTTATCGCAATTTAAGTCAGTCAATATAACGCTAGCTGTAAGCAACTACATTTTAGCACACAGCTGCTGGGGTTTCAGATATTGACAGATATAAGATCAGCCAGAAGCACAGTGAGGGATGTCACAACAGTAACCCCATGTCTAGACCACAAATGTAGCTTGAGCAGCACATTTAGCAGAGCAGCAGCATCAGTGTGTGCTCCGTCTGTGTGTCTGCATAGGACGCAAACTGTGTAGACACACAGTCGGAGCACTTATTGTTGCTGCTGTCCTGCTCAATGTGCTGCTCACAAATCGCTTGCGATCTGGACATGGCATATGTGTTGAAGTCCGCTCAACTTCAAATAGTGTTCCCTCACGTTACAAGAGTGCGGTACCCTCACTGCTCGGATATCAACAGAATTAAATGCACCAGCGTACTGTAATTACCACTTTGGGCAGCAGAGGCCGTTGATGCTGCTGCTCAACAGAAGTTACAGAGTCTTACTTTAAGTGTGGGTGAAGCATGGCTGAGCAATAATCTGATTGCGGCTTTGGTCTGCTCTCTCCCACAGACAGCCTCTTCCTGTAAGGTTGAACTCTGCTGACCTGTGGGGGCGAGAGACTACACAGGCTTCAGGCTGGGCTACTAATATCACTAATAATCACTACAGCCAAGAAACCACAGCTAGAGAGCACAGAGGGATTGGAACAAAGTAGAGATGATGGTGTTTGTGTGTCTGTTGGCATTTTATCTGTGTTTTTCTGCCTTTGTACAGGCACAGCACATCTTGTATTTCTGTCTTTGTTGCCATATCTTGCTGTGTTTATTCCTCACCATGAATCAGCCCTGAAGCCTATGAAGACTAAACAATGACCAGAGTAGACAGCCGACGTGTCGAGCTCCCGTCTACTGTATGAGCAGAGAGTTGTTCAGCTGTGCATGTAAACAAATGCAATGATATACAAGCAACAATGGGAAGCCGTGCAGTTCAAAAGCAGTGGAGCTCAAAACGGTCCCTGCTGTAGACTACATTACTACATGATGACAGCACAAGCCAGACAAAAATACTAAATTTTGTGATTGATTAACGAACATAAGCAGTTCCAAGTCTTTCAAAGTTTATTGTCATCAAATTATGAGATGGACAGAAACCAACAGCTGACGGGAAGGCAGCAGTCAAAAGAAAATATGCTTTGGAAAATGGTTTGCAGAAAAGTTAACAGTCAAAATAATAGTATGACTCCTTAGATGAAAGACAATATTAAGAGAAACAATGACATCCCGATGGCAATGGGATTCTTGCATTTTGAGTACATTGTTGAGATTTTGGAAAGTCACAAATAGATCTGTTAGGGCAGGTAGTTTGTTTATCCAGTTGACCAACACATGTTTGCATTATGCTGTGCCACTTGTAGCTGTAGCTGCTTAGACTTCTTCTTTGTCTGAGTCCATGTTTCCCAAATCTCTACAACAAGAGTTACTATAGGGTCGGGCAGTTTGATGATAAACTGTGAGATGCTATAAATTTGTCAACCATCCTTTTATACCATAATAGCCATCCCTACAATATCTGGGTGTATTATTTAATTGTGAGCAGTGTCAATCATCAGGACTGATTTTATGGCAATATTGGATTTTTACACAATTTTAGTTCCTTGATATCTTTGCTCAGTAATTTGCTCAATCAGTGAGAAAAGCATTATATTCTGCTTATTTATCTCAAAGGACATCTGAGCTCACTCTTTGCCAAACACCAGTGTTAGCCAGAAGCCTGCCTCGACTCTCTCAGCTCAGGCAATTTGCTGAGTCTGAAGGGAGGCTACATGGGATTGCAACCTTGTCTGAACAATTCCCAGGAATCTCTTCTTACATAAGTGCAAATGGGAGATGGGGACTGATGTGTTGTGGGTCAGAGGTGTGTTGATGCTAAAGGGTGTAAATCTATTTGGTTGGTGTTCAAGATGTAAGAGTGTTGATTTATATGTGAGAAGATTTGACGGATATGACAACAAAACATTATGATTACCAAGTAAAGGCCCCACACAAATCAGATGAGAGCCTTAATCATAGACTAAAGAGGCTTAAAGATTGTGACGACAAACATCATTTTAATAAAATATACCCATCTCATAGCCTGCAATACTCCTACTCTAGACCACTGAATATTGCTCACACAAAGCAGAGCCATCTTTATCTGCCCTAGGGGAGTCCTTTGTCTGAGTGTAATGTTTTCCTTTGAGTTAAAAAGGGAAAACCGCATGATAGCATGTACATAAATCTTTATAATTCAAACAAAATGCTTTGAATTTTTAAAAACTGGGGGGCAAATGTTGGGAATAGCTTTGGGGATTTGCATAATTGCTGATAACAATGGAAGTAATTTCTTTGGGTAAATAAATTCTTTTTTGTGGGAATTTGTTTCTGGTCTGGTTCCAGTTATATGCAAACAAAAAGATGTGGACTCAGGCATTTTGCTAGTACTCCTACTCAGTGTTTTTTAATCGAGAGGAGAGGAGAGGAGAGGAGAGGAGAGGAGAGGAGAGGAGAGGAGAGGAGAGGAGAGGAGAGGAGAGGAGAGGAGAGGAGAGGAGAGGAGAGGAGAGGAAGAGGAGAGATTTTCCAAAAAGACAGGAGGAGAAAAACTAGGGAAAAGAAGAAAGAGATGTAAAAGGAGGCCGCGCTGGTGACTCAGCTGACTGAGCCTCCTACCATGTTCTTGTGAAATCAAGGGTTCAAGTCTGGCTCAAAGCCCTTTTCGTGTGTTATACCCAGCCTCTTATCTTTCCTGACACTCTCCATGGTTCCCTATCTTAAAAAGCCTAAGTGTCAAACTAATCTGGAAGATGAAGTGCAAGTGAAGGGGAGAGGTTTGTTTATTGGCATTGTAGAGCAAGAGCTGCCTGCGGCTATAAAGAAGAAAGTCAGGGCTGAACCCTTTCATTTCTTCAGCCTCTTTCACTCTCCACCTGTATGTGTATGCTTTTCTCCTTCTTCTTCCATTATCTGTCTCCCCACACTGGGAGAGCACACTAAATACAGCAGAGCGCTGCAGGCAGGTGGCCTGCACAAAGAGCAGCAGCAGAATATTGGACAGGCAGGAGGAACAAGGCCCGCCAGGTTGACCACGATAGATGTGACAAACGGAGATGTTGACGGGTCATCCTTTAAGTGGATTCTTTTTTATGGGGCTTTCCAACATTGCAAATGGAAAAATAGGGGAAGCCAAATGCATCTTAGAAGGAAGACGGTGACAGTGACAGACAAAAGAGAGTGAGAGGGTGATGATGGGAAATAAGAATGGGCAAGAAATTAGGAAAGGAACGGGAATGAGAGAATCACAGAATATTAAAAAGCTGAAATACAGAGAAAAAGGGAAACACATAGCGCTGGAGAGAGAGTGTCAGAAAGTACAAAATAGATTAAGCTATCATAGCTTATTAGCTGTTTTGCACCATTCCCTATTCTGTCAGACTATAAACTGCTCCACAAAAGAGGCAGACAGTTATGAGACAGGAGTCAATGGTACAAATACATCTTTAGAATAAACTTTGTGGAGCATATAGTACCATTAGGGACCGTTAGCTCGGATGTTAATGGTACACAAGCTCAGAGCTTTTTTTCCCTTTTCAATAATCATTACTGAGGGAAAAGACGCACAGTCCTGAGAACAAAATGTCAGTAGGGAGTGAACAGCACAATACAGAGGAAATAGAAAGAAGCTTGATGATCTGTGGTTGCTGACTAGCACTGGTTTGTTCCTAACTTGATAGTGTGTATGTCATTAGCTTGCCAGCTACAGTGGATTTACTGAGCTGAGTTCATAGTTCATATCGTTCAGACTGTACTGAGAATTTCTGATAACAACTTTCACTTGAGAAAAAGAAGTGCTTCACTGGCAGTTACATGTAAATAAAGTTGAATATTAACTAACAGAGCCAATTCAGCTGATCCAAAAGAAGATATACACAGTTAGGATCCGGTTTCACTTGTTAACAAACCCCTACAAATAAATAACCCAACAAAAGAGGCTAATTTTGACTATTTATAGTGTGACTACATACAAGGCTGGCAGTGGATCTTGGAATAATGCATGAACACTCAAATTGGAATAATAGGAAATGTTCCCGTTCTTCCCATTCTGCCAATATTTCATGAATGCAGCGCAACTGGCTCTGCGAGTAGTCTCATCAAGCTACTGCCTGTTTCGCAAAGATGTGAGGATGAACTTTGCTGTGCCGCTTTCTGGTGTGAGCGGACCTTTGATCATAGTGAGAGAGTGATGATGGGGAAACAAGAGCGGGGAGGCAATTAGGGAAATGTTTAGAAAAGGGAGAATTGTGGGGATATCAAACTGACAAAATGCAGAGAGAGAAATGAAAACATATGGGGCTTGAAGAGAAGAGAAATTAATTACAGTGAAGAGAAGAGATGAAACCACATACTGAAGTGGGACAGGAAGGAGAAATGACAGGCAGACAAGATAAAAATTAGGGAGTTTTGATTATTGGACATGCCTGTAGTACATAGTTTGAACTCATTTCACAACCTGTTTTCTATCCTTTTTTTTCCTATTGCTGCCAGCACAGATAAATCATTAGCTGGAGTGTCAGCGTGGTATATTTTGTATTTTCTACAAGATCTTAAGGGGGCTTTTGAGCAAACCATTTCCATTCACTTCTGTGAGTGGAGTGCTGGTTCTCTGCACTCTTGTCTTTCTGATCCTGTCCTTGCAATCATTTTAATTAACCAAAGTTTTTTTTTAGTGCTTTTGATTTTGCGCTGTAAGCACTTTCAGTGGGTCCATACCAACCGTCGCTCAGCCCTCCTGCCAATGTAGCTATTTGATTTTAATATTGACAGCAGTACTTGCTCGCCCTGAAGCTACTGGTGAGATGCTGCGACATCCATCTGTCTGTCTGTCAACTGCCGTATGTGTGGGAGGACACAGGTTTTTCACAATGCTTACCAACATGCACAAGCAAACATTTACTCCGGCTTTGTGGGCATATAATATGTGCACAAATTAGAAAAAAAGACGAGAGAAGCACACACATGCATATGCACACACAGATGTTAAGGATCTAGGACACGCCTGGTTGAACAATGGGGACATCACTTAAACCTCCCCTTCCCCCTTTCCAGTCTAAGCTGAATCCCCAAATCTCATCGACCCCAAATCTATCAAGACGTTATGTCCTATGGGGAGGGGGGGGGGCACCTGCTTCTGCGTAGCTAAACCCCTCTTCAGCTCACCTCATTCTGTCTCTCACTGTCTAATAGAAGCCATCTATCACTGAAGTCACCATGAGGTATGCTGGGAGTATGTAAGTGACTTAAAATGCCATCTATAGAAATGACCAAAGGCTTTATCACTTCTTTTAGACAGAGACAGAGAGAGAGAAAGAGAGAGAGGAAAAGGGGTAGAAGGAAAGAGACAATATTGAAGCAAAAACCTGATGTTTATGTGGTGGAAAGCTTCCAGCACTGCCAGTTTTCTGGTGCCAAAGAAAACATTTCACAACAGAGACAAGGGTCTGAGAGACAATGGCTTTCCACTTCTATGGCCATGAACATGCTAAGTTATCTTTGCCAAGCACGCTTGTTATACATACATATCCTGTGAGATAATGTTGGAGGGTTTGAAACGTTTTGATCATAGCAAAACATGACATGAAGTAATGTCACGTTTACTCTTTCAATGCCAATTCACTAAGTGATTTGTGATATGATTAAATACCACCAGCTTTTACTGTGAGGAAATTGAGTCATTGCCGGGTGGAGCCGCTGGTTCCAGAGAAATCTTTTACCACCATGAATTTCCACTTGATGTTCTAAATATTTCTTAACATGTAAACACTGGAGTTATTTGGATATATTATCAGTTTTAGTTATGGCAATCATTTTTACCAAATTTGTTTCTGAGAAGTCGCCTGTGATAAAATCAGTCAGTTGCAAAAGTCTTTGGAATAGACCACAAATCTTAAAGTAAATTGTTTTTAAACTGCTGAATAAATGTTATGAGGATTCCATGAAGGATAAACTTTAGCTATTGCATAACGTTAGCATCACTTGCAACATAAATTTAAGTTCAGCGATTAAATTTGTCACGCTTCTCTGGAGCCATAGTTGACCTCTCCTTGAAGACAACCTTATCAAGTTTCATTGCCACCTTTGACTGAAAGTTTCGAGTCTGCTGAACTATCTCGAGCAAGTGTAGTCCACCTGTAAAGTGCAAAAAGTAGACTTTCAGCTGGTATTAAGCTGCTCTTTAAGTTTTTATGTAGGTAACCTTTGATGGTTGAACTTTTTATTTTTATATTCTAACACAGTCGCTCATCTTTTTTGCTGATGACTCAACTGGGAAAGATACAGGTATACTGTATACGCCCATCCAAGACATGGAAGTGTTCAGACTGCAACAGTCAGCTAATGTCTATGCAAAAACTAAATGTGACTTTTACTTTTGGAGCCCCAGGAGTCAGAAATAAACCCCATCACTTTGCAACTCTACTGAACATATTTCAATGCAGGAATGATATAATACAACAAATAAAAAAAGATACAATATCTTTGTTACCGGATTTATAAGACAGATGTATGGAATTAACAGCTCAAAAACCACCTGGCGGCTCTGGAAAGTTTGATTTTCCAGTTTGTTTTGCAAATCTGTACATAGAAAATAAGCACACCAAGACAATACAATCTATCTGAATCTGGACAATGATTTTGTAGCTAGTCCCTTTTTCAGATACTGGGTACAGTAGCAAGCTGTAGTAATTTAATTGAACACAGTTACTAACATGTTTTCCATCACCCAGCAGTTGTTGGTCTACCACAGAGGGTATACGGAGCTAACATAACTCAACTCACTTGTGTGTGAAGCAGTGTACTGTTTTCTCCAGTCTCTGCTAGTGTTGCGAACTAAACAGTTACTGCCATCACACCGCTCTCCAAACACACACCTGCAATTACCACCAAAGAGAATGAAACAGAGATATTTGCGATTGTTACTTCTAATTTTAAGAGACTGGAAATGCCATTCAGATATATTACATATTTTCAGCTTATAATATACTTTTTTAGGGACTACACTTCTCATATTATAAGCTTGTTATTGTCTGTCTATGTGTGGATTTTTGGCGGATATCTATATCCAGCAACTCCAGAGACATACAATCCGTTTGTGTTTCCATTTTGGGCCAAATGAGTTTTTAATTTATTTTCTGTTTCTGATTAATTTTCTAAGTCTGTGTCTGATATTTTGTTTGGAAGCAGTGCCAGTCTGATGTGGATTTGTTTTGCTAATTGCTTTATTTCTAAATCTCCATACTAACAAACCATACCGATCTTCCAAGGTGCTTATTTGCTTCTGAACTGAGTGAATTTAGGAGTGAATTTATTTTCAAGTGTGTCCACTGAGTAATATGTTAGAATATCATTCATGAGGAAGTGAACAGATTTCAGATCAGTACTCCTTTTATAGCATAACATCAGGTAGAAACACCTAGCTCCATGTGTAGTATAAACGTAAACAAGCCCAAGTTTTCTCTCTCTCTCTCTCTCTCTCTCTCTCCCTCTCCCCTAATGAGCAGAAAAAGCTGTTTGGGTTCAAACTCTCCCAACTCTGTACCACCCGGCTCTGGCTTTGAAGTACTATTTTTCCTCACCTCGTTAACCAACTCCCACTTTTTTTTAATCATGAGCCCGTTTCTGCTTTGCCGTGAGCCAAATCGAAAATCTGAAAATAAAACATCTCAAGTCTGTGTCATGAGGCGTGAAATATGATAATGTATGTAAGAGAAACGTTTTCTCAGGGGAAAATTGATTTTCCACCCGGTTGCGACTGTGGCATAATCCATCACTTTTTGCATCTTGCTGTACATAGATGGAGAAAGTGTTGGTCAGAGAGTTGTAGCCGCGTTAACTGCACCTTGTATTTTCTGAAATGGAATATGTCATGACATGGCGAATTGTTGGCAGGTCTTAACCCATATTTACCTATTATTCCACCTGTAATTTATATATTTTTTTTTAAAAACACAAGGTGAATTCAGTCATTTGTTGTGGCAAATCATTCTGTTTTATGGGTACGTACATTTTGGACAACGGGTAGGAGTTGATGATGAATGGACAGCAGATGTGTAACTATACTCCTCCACTGTGTAAGACAGCCTGAGGGGCAGGTGTTAGTGAGCGCCTGGAAAAACAACTATTAAACATCGGGCCAATGCCTGAAGGATTTACATAATACAAGAACAGGGACGGGATTCGATTCAGGATGATTGATGAGGTTATCAAAAAGCTGTGAGATTGAAACTATCAAACAAGGGTTTGAAAAAAAAAACGTGGCTCCACACCAGCCCAAAGTTGTGTGTATGTGAGTGAGTGACAGTCCTTGTGAGACAGATTTAAATATAACAGTGCCTCTGCTTCCAGTTCAATAAGCAAAAAACAAACAGAAAGTGTGTGCAACTTTTTAAGAGGTTCCATTGGGATATACTGCCTCTTATTCTTTCATCGTAACATTGTATTCTCTCCAACAGGAAGTTGATGCTCCACTGATGCTGCGGTCATTTTAAGGCTAGTAAATATGACTTGAACAGCAAATGGAACGCATGACATTGCTGCTGTCAAAATTATAGTTACTCATTCAAGAGCTTCATAAAATACTACATCTTGAAACTGAAACAAACATCTACAAACTCTGCTCAGGTGTGTAGTGTGCTTGATTTGACATTTCCTTCACCCTACAGCTAGTTATGTTGCACCTGATGGGCAGGAAAATTACACCTTTATCATTTTTAGTAATGTGTGGTCAGACTGGATTTCACCTGCTGAAATTTACTCACCTGGTGTGGACAGGAAAAAGTGTGGGCAGGGTTATAAACATAAACTGGGCAACAGCATTCCACAAGCGGTAAATTAAATGGTGTCTTATCAGACAGATCGCTACCTTCACAGCGGCCAAGCAGCAGAGAGGGAGGGATGCTGCTTGGCCACTGTGAAGGTAGCTTATTTCATCATGCAGTTACATAAACAAGAATATAAACAATTACAGCTGCAATGATTAAACAATTACTCAACGGAAAAGGAATCACCAGCTATTTTCATACTTTTTTTTTTTAGTCATTTTTAAGAAAAAACGCCCAAATACTCTCATTCCAGCTTCTTAAATGTGAATATTTTCTGGTTTCTTTGGTCTAATATGACAGTAAACTGAATATCTTCGGGTTGTGAACTGTTGGTCATGACAAAACAAAACATTTTATGTAGCATCTTGGGCTTTGGGAAGCAGTGATCAACATACTTCACCATTTTCTTACATTTTCTAGATTAAACAACTGATCAACTAATCGAGAAAATAATCGTCAGAATAATCAGTGATGAAAACAATTAGTTGCAGCCCTATAAAACAATATTTCCACAAGAGTTCAATTCCTCTCTCAACCTGGCTGGACATTGGACAGCCTCACAATTTTGTATGTTAAGGGTTAAATTTGATTGAATCCTGTGCAAAGCAAATGGGGAGTTCAATTCGAAGTGAATACAAATCGCCTTGTTCCTCATAGAGAGGGGTGTAAAACTTTTTATCAAGGGAGTTATGTGACCTAACATACCAGCCTCACTCTGAACCAGAGGAGTGGTCTAATCAGCCAGAATAAATAAAAAACACCTGTGTAAGTCTGCAGGGCCTTTAAATGGGTCACATGTAGAGGCACAGGTGATGCTTGTCGAGCTAATTCAGAGTAAAAATGAGTGAAGAGAGAGACAGAAATAACAAGACACCAGCTTAAAAAAATACTATTCTGTCAAAAGACACACAAATGCAAGACAAAAACACATCGTTATATTCCTTCTGACCCACTGCTCACAGGTTCTGTCCACTCTTTCACTACCAATCCAATACTATTGTCTTACTCTGTCTGACTGTCTCCCTCTGTGCCTCCTGCTCCCCTCTCTCTCTCTGATCTTTTATGTTTATCATGACTCCTCATCTCCTCTTTTGTCCTGTAAAGCTCGCTGCCAAGTGCAGGAGTTACTTTCGTTCTCCACTTCCACAGGCAACACTTAAAACCACTCACAGCATTTAATCTTATAATTACTGTTTAGGTATTTCTGATTCGCTGTATAGTACAGAGGCTCACAGCTTTACAAGTACATGGTGCTTTTACACCACCAAGAAGCCCAGTATAATTGTGTTCAGGCTGGCTTAGCGTCTAGCCAATTTATCTCCTGGTCACAGCTACACACAGACAAGAGAAAATATTGATCCGTCTTTTCTTAACACCACTGTAAGAGACAGCTGGTTGAAGTTCAGTCAAACATAACTATGGCAGTAGTATAAAGAAGTTTAGAAGATGTTTAAAGTCCTCTTGAACCATTTCTGCTATGTTTATTTTTGTTAACAAGCAGACTACACTAATGGCATGCAGCAGTAAGGAAGCCTTTTGGTTTGTATATTTATGCAATCATAATTTACTGTGTGAATCTAGCTTGATTCTTATTTAAGGTTTCATAGAGGTCACAGACAGTCCAGTAGTCATTCCCATAAAACCCACCCATGATCCGTGAGAAGATCATGTGTGAATTCCATGTTAATGGAGACGAAGAACCAAGCCATTAATTCCAAGGGCAGCTTTTATTCTGCTGTAAACCAAAGAGAAGACACACAGATAACTGGACCGAGTGAGGAAGGGGGGAGTATTCCCCGAGCAGGGGAGAGATATCAAATGAAATCCGTTTCCCACTCCTCTCCTTACCGCCTCCTACTCTTTCCATCAAGGAGAAATAAGATAGAGGGAAACAAAGGGTTGCCAAGGTCACTTTCATTTTCTCTGTCTCTCTCTTTTCCCATAGACAAGTACAGGCACATAAATGTATATTCTCAGAGGATGGAGGACAGACATAAGTTCTGCTTATGATGGGAATACTGCTTAATTTTTCACTGCAGTGGTCATGTGACTAATCTCTGAGTTCCTACACATACATAAGCACCCTGAAGATGAGGGTGCTCTGTGCTTTATACAGAGCGACATGAAGTGTTTTAAACATTAGTCATGTTGGTCTAAAACTAATATTGACACCTTGACAAAAATAGCATCAGAAAAATACTATAAAGATTTATAATGATTCAAATAATTTATATCAATATGAATAAGGAAACTTTCCAACAACTCAACCATTTTAACCAATATTACATATAAAACAATGTGTTTGACTGTTATGCATCACCACAGACAAATTTCTCTCCATATCAGTGTCATTAACATTTTTCTGGTGTCAGTTGAACATTCCCCTGTCAGTACAGTTCATTGGCAATTTAATTGACATTGTTGATAAGCCTCTGGTCAAATATTGACAAGCATCTTTTATCTGCTCCCAAAATGTCCTTGTTGGAGCATTACCTGTAGGTGGATACCTGCGTTTTGTGGATGTTGATTTGTGATTTAGTAGAATACATTTTTCTGCAATCAGTTTACTGCTAAACACTGTCTGAGGCTAATATGTTGCCAATGCAACATCCTTAGTAACTCTTAAAGATATGGTATTATGGTCTTTTTTTAAACTAATTTCTATGACTACTGAGTCTATTTAAAGCATATCTGTTACATTTCATTCACCAAAAGTTCTCTAAATTCCTTACAGCCCAGATTCCAATCTGTCCTCCAGCAGGCTGCAATATATTTACATAAAATCTGCATTATTAATGACCACCTACTCCAATTAGCTGTAGATGTGACCCCATATTCACCCCCAACCAATTGGAATACTACCTAGTGATTAATGCAAGTCACATCTTTACCTGGAGTAATGGCTACAGCTTTAGACATAAAACAGCATATAGCAGTCTATGAACCAAAGTCTGATCCTGCTGTTCCACAGTAGAGATTTCAACAGGATGTTTCAGAACGGTAAGATCGTCTCTAAGTTTCCTAACAAAGTAAAAGTCATTTTTCAAACGTAGCTGAAGGTCGTTAGCTTAGCTTTAGCACAGAGATATTCTATTCCTTTAGCTGGGTAACAGAAAGAGACTACATTAAAACTTCATCTGAAGATTGAAGAAGAAAAAGCTGAAAATCCTGCAGTGTATTGAGTCTCAGAGGGAAGATTGTCTACAAAAATGAATTTCAGCCATTCCTAACATAGATTTCCATCCTCTGGAAATCTGCAAAGACTTTTCAGCTGCTGAAAAACCAGCAACACTTCCAGTGTCCGGCTGAAATGCAAATTCAGACTATAGAAGTTATGGCAGGGATGGACATTTGACTTTCAAATAACTTAAAAAGGCCAAGGAAATAGAATTGAGTCATTTTACAGCACGGGAGGACCCCCATCATCACTGTAATCCATCCCAGAGCTCATTTTTCTTGTTTTCCACAATACCAGCCCTGTAAGATTCTTTCAGACAGCGAATGTTCTTTCACTTTCCTAGCAGGAGCGAAAATGTGTAACCAATTTGACATGAGTTAGTCTATTGTTTTGTTAATCCAGTTATTTTGTTATTGCACTAATTTAAGAAGAGATTTAGTTGTTTCCTCCAGTAGAGACCTCAAAGGCCGACTGTCTCCATCCCTTACTGGAAGTATAGATAGATGGATAGATAGATAGATAGATAGATGATGTAAAAATGATTGTATTGAATTCTCACAGAGAGTAAATGCTAAACTGTGCCCTCATTCTTAACTTCATCCTGAAACTGAAACATACATTCTTTAAAACAAAGGAAAAAAAGCTTCTTTTTTTGATTTCTTGAACAAACCAAGAAATTATACACACGAGGACAGACAGAGACAAGACAGAAGCATAAAAAAGAGATTGAATAAGAAAACAAAATTTGAAGGGGGGGAGGTGGAAAGGTCTGAAAATGTCTCATTATCTGCCTTACTGTCAGGATAAATATACTTCAGCACTGTCTGAAAATAAACACACCATGAGGATGTATGCACGCACGCACACACACATTGATCGCCTGGGTCACACACACAGAAGATGGTGCAATCACAGTGCACAGGAAGTTCAAGTACAAAGCAGAAGGGCAAAGGTTAAACATCAATGATAAACCCAGAATGTAAAAACCACACGCATGCAAAGAGTCATATTAAAGTTGTGTCCTCTTTTAGAACATATCAGTGCTGCTGTTAATGTTAAAAACGCTGCGACTGTGGAGCTTAATGAGTTTAAAGGTACAGTGTGTAGGCATCTAGCAGTGCGGTTGCAGATTTTAACCAACTGAAAGGCCAGTACTTGATTTGTCCATTCTGGGCTACTGTAGAAACATGGCGGTGCAATATGGCGGACCTGCTCCCTATGTAGATATAAAGAGCTCATTCTAAGGTAACAAAAATACAACAATTCTTATTTTTAGGTGATTATACACTTATGAAAACATATTTTTGAGTAATATATTCCATTTCTGCCAAGTCCGTTTTGCTAGGTGCCACTAAATTCTACACACTACACCTTTTCATAAACTTAGCAGTGCTCCTCATACCCTTGAAGAAAAAGACAGACGCCTACATCTTCAAGTCCCTCCTCCCTCCCCTCAACTCCACCGGTATCCATATCAGCCAGTCTAAAACCAGAGAAAAGGGCAGACAGAGTGAAAGGACTGCTCTTCCAGCATCGTTTTGTTTCCAACGCTTCCTAAATTACCAGGTTCTAGAAATAGGCCTGGGTGACTATCTAACTGGGTGTATTTACATCCACTGTGGGACAAAGGGGGAAGATTTAGAAGTGACACTGACACACTCTTAGTGTCTCTGTCTCTCACACACATCTTGTTTCACTGAGCAAAACAAAGATACACATGTACGCATATAGACACACTGGCTGAGAGCTTCTGCTTTGTCATTGTGTGCTTTGAGAGATTATTAGGGACTAGTATCCAAAACAAAATCACTGTTTTTGCTTTCATTACAGCTAAAAATAATGTTTGAAGAGATTCTTTATATTCCCGAGCAAAGAAAATGGCAGAAAAAGCTCAATGGAGTTCTAATAAAACTGTGGTTCAAGACTCAGACCACAACACTGCCTCTGGCTACTGCCGGTGAATCCCAACAGGGAAGCTTGTAAAAAAAGACTGTAGAAAACATGGAGGTTGCCTGTTTGATGTCCTTCCTTGGATGTTTTGAAGCTTGAAGCTGGATTCATCACCGACAGTAATTATGTCTGTTCTTCAGTGTGAGAAAATATGAATTTAGGCAAATTCGTTTGAAATTTCACTGGAGTTGAGGTGAATGTGTTAGCGTGAGACATCTGTGAATCAAGCAAGCATACACCAACTCCTCAAGGAAAATATTTATTGACTTTCGAAAGACAAGATCAAGGTTTCGCCCATTCATTTCAAGCACAGACAGTTTCTCTGGAGGCAACATCTTCTGCAGCCTAAGGCACTTCAGCTTTAACTTCTACTTTCATACAGTCAGTATAAAGACGCTGTTGAAGAAGGCCACTGAGAGACCAGGACACAGGCTCTGGGTCAGTCAACTGCACATTCACAGACAGTGACGGCAAGGAAATCCAAATGGAGAGAACACAATATGGTTTGGCCTGAAGGGAGCTAATTTAAAAACACAGACTTTGCTCAGGCAGAAGAGAGGACTCTAAAACAATGGGCTGGCTGACTGGCTGACTAGAGGCAGACACACCACTTTGGGGCACTTCACATATTTATAAAAGATGCAGAGGGAAGAAGGGAAAAATGGGATGTGAGCAAGTGCATTCTTCAATGTGATATCCATGCACTGAAATAAATATAGAGCTATTCAAATATATATATGACACAAATTAAAGGGAAACTTCAGTATTTTTTAACCTGGACCCTACTTCCCCATCTTTTTGTGTCTAAGTGACTAATGGGCACAACAATTTTTGAAACTGGTCCAGTATTGAGTGAGAGCGCTGCAATCAGTAACTGTAAAACAGGCCGCAATGTAATCCAACAGGGAAATTGTGCAGTGTATGTCCACTATAGAGCTTGTTTTTGCCACTGACAGGCTCAGATTGTTATAAGTTATAATCTGACAACATTATAGAAAGGAACCTACTCTGATTTTTTTTCTTTACCTTTTGCTTGATCCGGTACATTTGTTATTCTATCAAATAAGTCATGATAGGGGACTTGTTGCCAGAAGACAACAGTGGAAACATGAGTGAGAACTGGAGGGGGGAGTGCTGGGAAGAGTTTGTTGTGTTTGTAGGGTGCAGAAGTGTGGAAGTGTGTAGCTGATTATTTAGCTGTCTTCCTGCAACAACTCAACTCCTGCAAGATTTAGATTGAAAAATACAGATGTTTCCCTTTTAGACTGGGTGATGATACATCACACATTCAGCCAGATATACTTGCCATTGCTAAGACAGAGAGGGTAACAGACATGATGGGTAACACGTACCTGCTTAAGGCATGATAACCCATTTACATGTGTAAGAAAAGGGCTTCTTTTTTTACAATTTAAATTATGGTGTTCTGGAGGCCAGTAATAGAACTGGTGAAGTTGTATTGCTTTCTAAAAAAAGAGGCAGTAGCAGAAGGCACTCAAATGAGAAAAGAACAGGCCATGGTCTGTGAAAACTTGGCTGTGTTTAGGCAACCCTCTGTGCTGGCTCAGAGCACAGTTTTGCTCATGCATGTGCTTTCTGATTAGGGTGTCTTTTGCCGTGCTCTGTTTTGAATTACCGAAGATTACAATAGTTTTAATTAGCAAAAATCCCCTTAATTTTCACTGATGATGGATTTACTATAGCACGGATTTAATGTGACTTCAAGTGTCCAAGAGTGCATGAGAAAATGGAAAAGTGACTGAAAACATGAAGAAAATCTGTGTCCATTTGTTTTTGCAGGGAAGTGTTTTTGCTGATAATTACAGCTAGATTTCTTTTTTCTTTTACTCTGGACAGTTAAACACTCATACAGTTCATTGTTTCCTCTGTAATTTTTAATATAGCTGTGGTGCTTTGGGTAATAATTCTGGTTTTGTCCCATATCTGTCGCTGTTTGGGTCTAAGTTGTGTTCAAAGTTGAGCCTCTGGTGTTAAAAATGTTTTTAATGACTATATAGTCACTACCTCTAAAGCATCTGGACTACACTCAAGTTTAAGATAACATTACGGCTAAATTACAATTTTTACTTCTCTTGCAGTGGTGGTAATGTTCTTGCTGTGGTGGTGTACCACTGCTAAACCAATACAGAGAAAACCCTGCAGTTTACACATACACACCTAGGAGATGCCCAGTACAACCGCAGCCTTTAATGTGGCCAATGGGCAACTTTACATGTGCTGCTGAGATTTACTGTAAATTCCTAGCTTACAGTTGGACGTTTTTGCAAGTGGACAGAGCTTTACTTAATTCCTTAACCAGTATTTCTCTCCTTCTGAGGTACAACCACAGCAATGTATTCTGGATGATTTTTTTCTGTTTGCAAAGGATGTACACTAAGGTTATGATCATACAGTAAAGGCAAGAGGAACCACAAACAGGAAGCTGACAGTAGAAAAGATTTTAGGAGCTGGTCACCTCAGTGGGATTTCCCTGCTCCTCAAAGGACAATAACTGCATGCAGATGAACACACTCCATCTTTATCTCTTTCCTCAGTAAATGGAATAAAGCCATGTTTGTTTCCTGCCTCTCTTATTTTAGCTTCTGAACCAAGTGCACACTTGGCCTTGATTTCTCTTGCCTGTCTCTGTTTTATGCCTCGGCTGTCTTTTCTCTTATTGCTCCTTTCTCACACCACTGTGGCCACAATACTATGACAACTTCATACTGTTCCTCTCTCACTCCCCTTTCGTGATGGACTACTAACCTAGGAAATACATGGGTTGGCTGTCAACCTGCCAGTGTTGAAAAACCCACTTTGAAATTACAGCTTTGCAAGCTAGTAAAAAAATAAGGATGTTTCCTACAGCTGGGAGGGCTGGAAACAGTGCTGAGTGCCTTTTTCTGGACCTTCACACTTGTCATGATGAAGGGAAAATATTGAAGGGGACAAGGGAGTCAAAGGAGGTTCAATCTCAAAACACGAGAAAAGAATGACACATTAAATATTCCCCTTCCCAGGTAAATGACAGATTACAATGAAACTACGCTAACCAAATTTTAATCATGCTGCACAGCAAGAAATTAATTGATCAATCAAGCTTGTAAAATGTCAAACAATGATCATCACAGGTCGCCATAGCCTTAAGTGCTATATTCCAATTACTTTGTGCATTTAATTTACAATTATATGAAATGAAGAGAAGCAAGATGATCCGTGAGGAGCATTTTTACTTAATGAAGGACTTAAATGATTACCTGACAATCTTAAAGAAAGAGTTCAACATTTTAGGAACTACACTTATTTGCTTTCATTCCAAACGTTAAATGAGAAGATTGTGTGTTTAATACAGAACTAGAGCTAGGAGGTGATTAGCTTAGCTTAGCATAAAGACTAGAAGCAGGGGGAAAAGCTAGCCCACCTCTCAGCAAATTCTAAAAATATCCTGAACAACATCTCTAAAGCTCACTAATTAAGACACGTGTTTTGTTTAATCTGTAACCAGAATATAAAAAGAACAATTTGTGACTAACAACACTTTGTTGATCCACTTTAAACTTCTACAGCATCTCTGGCTGAAGTGCAAGTTACTAGATACAATCAGTGAGCACAAATCTTATTGTTACAACAAGAGGATGTCTCTGTATCTGGATGTTGTTCACTATGAGAAAGTGATTAAATGTGTTTCCTAAAATGGAGGACTCTTCTTTACAAATCCCCTCCAAACATGCTGTGTGGTGACACATGTCTAAAATATGCTTTTCCACAAAAGAGTTCAATTACCGTGTTAAAAATCCTTAAAATGACATCTGCTCCTTCCCTGTGATTTAAAAATTCTGAATCTATGAATATGCAAATTTTTTTTTTTTTTACTTCAAAAGTTTAACTGCTGGACACAAGACATTTCCTTCTTTAATGAAAAATCCATTCTCAGTCTATGTGCACGAGAGGCTTCAAGTTTCCACATCACACTTGAGTAAGTTTCGAATTTGGACCACAAATGGATTCCAAACGAGTTCTAATGTCACAAATTGTGCTAAACTTTCCACTCTCAGCAGGTGAATATGAAAACAGCCTTTTAGTATCAAATATCATTCTGAAATCAAATATCCAAGTAAAGGAACAGGAATTTAAGAGAAAGTGACCAACAACTTGCCGCCCTGTAAAATGACACAGAGAAGCAAAGGGATTGTGCAGAAAAATAAGAAAACAAAAGGTCGTTGGTGGGCATCAAAGCTACTCTGTTACATACAGACAATGAAATGTTGTGGTGTCCAAAAACCACTCTAATCTTGACAATAGCAAGGCACAGCGATGCAACACATCTATCGATCTATCCATCCATCTGTCTCCTATTCCCTTCTATGTGGTTTAAGGTCATGGGGGGGCAGAGGGCCCCGGAGGGGGTTGCAGTCTATAACATGGCTGACATCAATTAAAAAAAAATCAATCAAAATCAAGTCAGCGGTGTTTAATATGCTGAATATAGCATAGGATGTAATGGATTAGCATACCATTAAAAACCTGCGCTGTATGTTTATTGGAAAATCACCTTGAAGGAAATGTCCTTCAAATCAAACTATCCCCCTCTCCTCGTGGTGCCGATATGAGAAAACCATCTGTTACTGCCTAGTGTGTTACCATCACACACTGTGAGTGATGTGGGAGAAAAACAAAGTCAAAAAGTTTAATCTGTTCATCTCGCCTCTTGAAAGCACTGAGTAACATTTAGACCACTGTCAAGAGGTTGAGATAACAGATGGCCGGAGAAATACAGTATAGTACAGATGGCTTAAGATGAACTCGATTTATGTGTCGGTGTGTGTGTGTGTGTGTGAGAGAGAGAGAGAAAGAGAAATACATTTTAAAGAAATGTAAGGGAGGAAAAATTCAGCAGATAATGTACTAAGCAAGAGAAACCGGTTTAAAGAGAGGGCAGATGGACAGCTGCAGTCTCGCAGGTACTACTTCATTTTTATATAATCACCAACCTTATAACATATGGGTACCAAATGCCACCAGTACACAATCTGACAAGCCTCCATATGTTACCATATAATATATGGGCTAAGAGAGTTTTTCACTCTTCGATGACCAGAGAATAGCTGCAGAATCGGGGTCAACCACATTTCCGTCGCTTCTTCTCACCATGCACGTAGCAGCATGCCTCATTTCATATCTTGGTTCTCTATTATTCCCTCAAAATTGATTTCCATTTCTGTCCTCTGCTTTGTCTGCCAGGATGAGATGTCACCACTTGAGTTGTTATGATATTATGAAATCCTTGAGCACAAAGAAAGCGGAAAAACATACAGCTTTGTGCAGGTGAGATAAAAACGAACAAGGGGAGATATTATGACTAACTCTGCAAAAATCATCCAGTGTGTTCGTGAGATACTGAAGTAAATAGCCTGGGTGTTGTATAATGACTGCCAATGAGTTGTCATTATTTTTCCGCTTTGCTTTTCCTCTCTTCATTGCCGGTATGCACTACCACTCTTTGTTCTTTCTTATTCACCCACTATCCACTTTGTTTCTTCTGTTGCCTCTTTCTTATACAACCTGCAGTATAAATACCAAAATAAACAGCTCAGAGGGAATTAAAGACTTTGTTCTTATACTATAGGTTGCTAACTGTGTTCCCATACCCAAAGCTAAACCACACAGTCACCACAAAACCAACCATAATCACATTTTAATCTCCCTCAGAACATGACAAATGCATTACTGCTGAATTTATCCAGCCCATGAACATGTCATATGAACCTAAAATAAAAAGCCCTCTTCCTCTGTTGGGCTGCAAGCGAGTTCCCATACTCAAGGCTATCACACAGAGACTCTACAGAGCCCACAGCTTTTCTTTCCCATCGTGATAGTGCCTGAGTAACCACTGATAGTTCCTCTCAGACCAAAGTTCCATACTGTCAGTGCCCCTCACAGAAAAACTATGTTCCCATGATCACATATCTGGGAACGAGGAATGGAAAACCCGACATAAGTCTTTGTTCTATTAGCAGCACCACAGTAAGGTGGTAATTGTCAGTAACCGTGGACACAAACACAATACAGTGAGACTCATCTGATCATTAACTAAGGGCTGAAAGTAAGGATTACTTCTTTATTGATTAATCTGTCAAATATTTTCTTGATTAATCTTTAAGAGATTTGGAAGATAGATCCTTGGGATTTTGACTAATAAGTTACTTAGATGGGTGATTGAAATTTTTTAATACATTTTCTGTCAGCAACTGTCACCACAATGCCAACATGAATCATGGTTTTAATGGTTTTTAAAAACAGCCCATTTAAAAGTCATAAAACGTCAGTCAACTCCTTAATAAATATCCAGTAACAGCCAGACAACTCCAGACATTCATGGTGTCAGGACATTCTTCCATATACTGTTTTCCAGCAGTTATACTATGGCAGACTCTATAAAGTGAAGAGTATGAAAGGCAACATTAACCATGAAAACTCAGACTTGGAGGACACAGAAAATCCTGTTTCAAAATACAAGCTAAATAGTGACAATGAACAAAAAAAAGATCCTTTTAATATCGAAGAGAAGGTGAGACTCACTCACACATGAAACGAAAAACGAGGTGTCAATAGAGTGTGCGCGTGGCACTTTTGCTAAAAAGCCAAACATCCAATGCTTTGCCTTTTCATAGGTGTGTAAATAACTATTATGCAACATTACACCTGTCAGAGATGCTGCAAAATGATGATGATTAACAGGTGTCCTTATCAACTGTAGAGTAAATAAACTACTATTGCAGGCTTGTCATGTAGTGAATGAGTGAACGACAGTGTGATTTCAGACACAAACGTCTCTCTCGATGTCAGTCATGGCGTCTGTCACTCCAAACCATGAACGACAGTAATATGGAGTGACAGAAGCCGATTTATCCGGTATCTGAGGTGTAAGGTAGATACCATCCCTTAAACCTCCTTAATACATCTTGGATGAGTGAAAGATGACATGACAGCTAGTGTTCATTTCCTATCTTTGCCATCTCCTCTCCATTCCTCTTGACCTTTTCTATGAACCAATAGTCAAGGAAAGACATAATAAGGAATGTGAAGGAAAGAATATGACAGGGAATGTGAATGTGACCGTGTTTGTTTGTGCTACTGTTTATGACCGAGATGCGGGTCGCTGCATGAGGGTGATGGCCACACATGTCACATCAGGAGGCATGATTATCCACCAGGATTACACTTTAATCAATCTAAAGCACTAGTCCCTGTCTGCTACTGTGCTAATCCCATCAAAGGGGGGCTCTTTCTGCCTGTCAGCTTATCCTCTTCCATTCACCACCATGTTAAACACCCCACAAAGCTATATGTCAAGAGTCAGCTGGGCTCCGGCGTGGAGATGTCGGGCCCCTACTTGGCAGCACTGCATCCAATCCACCAACAATTTATTCAATTTCAAGAGGCAGCAGAGAGGATTTTCCTATTGATGAGGCAAATTAATTATTTTATATTTGCACTTTATGATAGCAGCAATATAAAAAAGCGTGTATTTATCCATTATCAGACGCCGTAGTGATTAGTCGTACTTTAAATTCATAAAATGCTATTTTAACTATAGACAAGGACACTGTATAGTGCTAAAATGAATACTCAACTGATCAATTAGTCATTTATCGGGAGAAAATTGTCAAATATTTGTTAGTTTCAGCATTTTCAAAATTTTCTGATATTAAATTGTTATAAGATTAATTGGAAAATGTTAACTGGTAATGAAAAATATAATTAATTGCAGCCCTAATAGGTTGTGCTTGGCTGGCATAGTGTGCGTATGTGTGTGTGTGTGTGTATGTACACCTGCAAAAATAAACATGCAAAATGTGTATTAATGCACTAATTCACATCAAGTAATATGCATGCAACCAACTACCCACCCACACATACTGACACATACTTTCAAATCTAAAATGCACTGTCACGGTTTCTTGGTAACTGACTTATCCTGGTTATTTTCAAAGCGCACACGGGCCGACAGAATTGGTTCTAAATTTGAATGGATGACGCATCTTTTACATTTGGAAATTATTCTGATTTGGGCAACTCAAAAGCACATCAGCCTTTAACCATCTGAATGTCATCAGCAAGTGGAACATGTGATTGCTCATAACACTGTCTGAATGCAGAAAAAAAAAAAAACATGCAGAAACACATGCATTCAGTTCAATGGCAAAACACACGCACGGCATTTTGGAGAGTTGTTTGCATGTGTGTCTATGATGAAAACCCCACTCTGGCATCTTTCATCTCTTCTCTCCCAGCCTCGCTCTCACAAAGCTCTGATGAATGGATGGATGGAAAGAGAGAAAGAGGTACGCAAAAAGGAGTAAACATAGCTTACGAGCATTCAAGATAAAAATAACTTCATAGCCAGGAAAAAGATAGAAAATCCAGCTTTTTTTCTCCTGACCTCTCTCCATCCATTTGTGCAGACATGTGTGTGCATACAGTATGTGTGTGTGCGTGTGTGTGTCTGAATGGTATTAAAACTCAGAGGGAGGATGAGTGAGAGAATCATGTGTTCAACAATGATAGAGAAGATAGATGAACACAAAGACACATGCATACACTGACACCTCCTTATACAGAGGGTACAAACTAACTATAAATCTACTGGCAGATAAGAGAGAGGGAGAGGTACAGTCTGTGTAGAGATAGCCTTCATCTTTTCACAGTAAACAAACAGATGGCCACCTACGACGATATGCCAGATAAGTGAGCAAACCAGCAAGATGCTCAGATAAAAGAGACGACAGGACGGGACCAGAAAGACAAACTAAACCCATCTGCTTGATTCTGGTGACAAATTGGGTTCGTTACTCAGGCTAGTTATTTCTGTCAGTATTAAACCACGGCTGGCACAACCGCCCTAACTGAAATGGTTTAGGATAAATCTGGGGCTCTGGGTTGTGGCCAAATTGCCGCATTGCACAGAGAGATTTGAAGCAGCTTAGTCAGCTGGAGACAATGCACAGCGGTGGCATCATGACACAGAAAAACAAAAACGTCAGTGGGTCACTTTTGGTTTGTGTTTGTGCCACAATGCAGGCTGGCAAAGACTGTGTTGGTTTTAGTTATCCACTGGGAAGCAGAATGACCACACAGCAGGAATAAAGTGGGACGTACACAGGAATGATGGTGTTAACAGCCTTTTTTTTTAATGATTTGAAAAAAACATTTTAGTATTTTTCTGTTTTCCTGTTAACAGGTGCAATATTCACCACTGTCTGTAATGTTCTAACAGATTTCTCTATTGTTTTTTCACTCTGCACTCAAGCAAACTGTCTTTTCAAAATGAATCAGCATGAGATGATGGAAGCGGAGGACAGCAGCGTGACACAGAGTGACCGCGTTTTCTGCTCCGAGCTCTGACGCTCTCGGCTGCGGTGTTAAATGCAGTTAAGTTGACTAAACTCATGTTTAAACCAGCTTCTTTAGCGTCTCCTCTGCTACCGTCCAGCGTGATCGACTCTCCAGCTGACAGCGCTGTCAGCAGCCGGCAGGAGAGATGCTCCGTGGTGCGCTTGGATTTTATAACTGAACTAATACCGGGACACACGCTTTTTATTTCTTTATTTTCACGTCACAAACAATGAACAACAGCATTAACACACGAATCTTGCAGGTAAAACATGACACTATCTGTTATATCAGTTTAGTGTGCCCCTGCTCTGTAGGTGCACTCGATTTTTCTGTAATTGTAATAACTGGGTGTAGATAAGCCTCCTGAATTTGAGTCCAAAATGCTGTCAAAACTTTCATTTACAATTTCTACCGCAGCCTTCATGAGCATCAACCGGGAAAGAGGCAGAAAAAATTGCAGAAGAACATTTAATACTCAGGAATTCATATTATAGACACTACCACTGACTAACAAACAAATTCACCAGCTGACCACACACGGTCCAGCCATATACTATGTTTTGATCTATAATTCCTCAATTTTTGAACAGTGCAAGACGATAATTCCTACTCCAATCACGTAAATATTAATGTAAACACATTCAGATTAAAGCTTCAGTTGAGCACTTTAATCTGATGGTCAGTTTCATTGTAAATGGTTTGGAGTACAGAGTTAATGTAAAAAAAATAGTCATGAATGGCTTTGTATATAATGAGCAACCCAGAGTAAAATAAAAACAAATGTTAAATATATAGCTTGATAAATAATAACCATATTATTCCACATTTTTATGTCACTCCAAAAGTTCCTGACCTGCATTGCTGGTGTCTTATTGCACAAAGCTACAACCAAACTGCATTCAGCACTTCTTTACTGTGCTTGACATTCACGGAGTCCATGATGTGCACTGACTGCTTATTTCTGTTGTGTGCTGCTATTGTATGCATTGGTATATGTATGCAACATGACACTGCAAGTTGCCAGTATGTCTGCACTCTTGCCACGAAAGTCTGAAACATTTATTCTCCCTGATGGTTGAAGTAATTCACACTGACAGCTGACCACACGGGCTAATTTGAAAAGGAAAGCATTCTCTCTCTGTTGTAAATGTTGCGGTACAACAAGAGATAGAAGCAGCAGGGAAACTAATTTACTCTGAGGCTTGGTCTGGCCTCAGATGAGAGTTTTATTAAGACACTAATGTTGCTAAGGAAATATGAATGCGGTGAAATGAAATACACTCCACAGAGTCAGTCTACTGGTGCTACCCAAACCCTCATTTAAGACGCCAAATATATCAAGGATGCAGATTCTGCTCTATGACTCGCTCCCCTCCCACCCGTCACTGCTGCCTTCTCTCACATCTTCTTCCCTTCGCAGCTTTTTTTCCTCCCTTTTCCCTTCTCAATCTTTTTTCCATCTCTCTGCATCTGATTTTTGCTGAATGCAAAAAGAGATACCTTAGTATTTCAGGAACCCACCGCTGACAGATAGAAATATCTGATTGGGAGGCAAACATACAGGCGGGGAGATAGATAGTGGGGAAAACATTCGCTCTGGAATGCTGTACTGACATTCTCTCTCTCCTTCACTGACTCGCATATTCCTTTAATGTCTCTTTACCAGGCTTCCTTATAGCTCCTATAGACACGGAGAGGTGAGCTGAAAGAGGGTTTCTGTCTCCCTCCCGTCCTTCACTCCCATTCAATTCTAGCTTTCTATCTATCTCCAACCTCCCAACATTCATCTATCCTTACTGTGCATCACTCTTTTCCTCCTCCCCCTCATTCATTTCTTTCTCCGGCCTCAAAATCAAGCACAAGATCACCTCTCTGTTTCATTCTCCCTCGTTCCTCTTTCTTATTATGTCCGTTCTTCAGCTGCAGCATACAGTAAACACTTTGCAGGATCCTATCTGTCTAGCAAAATGCTTTCTAGCAGCAAGATGAAAGGCATGCAGCACTGACTCGAAATCAGGGGCTATCTGTTATCTGATTGGCTGACATGGAGAGCTGTCTGTGGATTTTAGTTACCGGGGAGAACAGGGAGATAATGGCACTGTGTCAGCAACTTCTGAAAATGTAGGGGCCAGAAAAAGATAGAAGATAGGATGACCAAGTCATGGGTAAGTGTGTAAATGTCTTGTGTATTTGGTCATGATAGATTTGACTCTTTATTCTTCATAATAACACTGTAGGGTACGTCATGTGAGCAGTATTTCCAGGATTTGCCAAAGCGAATCCCATGAGACATGAATAAATGAATGAAAATATGAGCACTTTCTGTATGTGTGTCTATGTCTGTGTGGGACAATTTAAGAAAGATATCTTTAGACGGGGACAGATTATGCACATTTCCAGGTCTATATTTATATTCTGGGGCTCTACTGGAATATATTTGCATGATTTATAGTTCCTTATTTATCTTATGCTGACCCTTTACACAGTCCCTTACTTTAACGTGTCTGAAACAAGCCGTTTTTTCTCCTGTCTCTTTAAGGTCTCCCTTGTGAGGAGCCCACTGTATCCTGATCGGCTAGCTTCTGGAACAGCTGCTCAGGAAGCCACATCAACAAACCATGAAACAAACTATAGAAGTATGTTTTTACTTTTTCTCGCTCTTGACTCAAAATCACAACTTTTCCAATACAACCAGGTTCTCCTACACACTTGGAAGAGGGCAGGGGAGGCGTATTCAGTTTGTTGCAACCTCAGTGCTAGATGCCACTAAATCCTACATACTGCATCTTTAACCTCAAGTTTTGGAACTTTAACCACATTTAATGTAGATATCTGACATCAGACAACAGACAACCAGAAAAGGCATAACATGTCCCCTTTAAACATCTCAGTCAGTCCCTTTTAATAATTTGCTCCGTTAAAAATAAAAAATAAAAACAATATATTTGAATGCACTTTTGCTACTAGGGTATTTGGAATAACTGCTCTCTAAAATAAGAAATAGCTTCAAACACTGAGCCCTGATTGACAATCAGAAGAGGCCTCCCTGATGATACAGCCCTGCTGATTAGAGTCATTCACAGTGGGTGTGTCAGTTCAAGTGCTGCAATCTAGTCTGATTGTGTCACAGTGACACCTCTCTCCCTGCTCATATGCCTCTGACTCTCTCTATGGAGTCTCTGAGTGTATCCCAAGTCCCTTACATTGCATCCATTTCCCTCACTTGCATCCTTTCCTTGCGTCCAAGTCCCTCCTACTGAGAATGCATGAAGAGATGCAATGAAACCATAGGAGGAGAGAGGAAATGAGGACACGAGGAAATATACTTTTAGATAAATGAGACGTCCTTTCCTCTGAGGTGTCATGTGAAGCAATGTCCGTTTTCTGATGACATCGGCAGCTGATCACAGCTGGATCAGCTGTCGGTCAGCTTCAACAGCTGTATCAACTTAAGTTTGTGTCTGCACTCATGTACACCATTTCACTTTTAGAGCAGATGTTTTCTCTCTGTAGCCTATTACCTGTTTGACAAACACCTGCACATGAACACATTCTGTATTTATGATGTGTACTGTGTCCTGCTCAGAGGCACATGAATCATTTTTACTGGCAGAATGTGTTTTGTATTATTTATTAATTATCTGTGTCTGTATTTAGTGATATTCTGATTGTGAATTTAATAACCCAGAAAATTATCCGGGTGTCTTTTAAACACTGGAAATGATCTATTGGACTAAATATTTCAGGGAAAAAGGAAATTATGTGACTCATATCAAACCTGTCGCTCAGGAATTTTCAGCTTCAAATTTCAGCGAATGGAAATCACAATAAATTGTGTAAAAAAAATAAATGTTTATGATGTGTGTCTGGCTGACTGACTTTAATTTTATCCATAATAAAAGTTAAATAACAGACCATGAAAAGAACAATCTTTCTAAGAAATGAGTAGAGTTGGTTGGATTTTTAACTGGATGATGAATCAGAAATCAAATAAGATACATAACGTGGGAGTGATACACTTGAGTTTAAACTGTAATCTGCCTCGACTCTAGTATGAATCTGCAGTGATGTTGTGATGTATCAGATCAGCTGCAGCATCCAATCAATATGCAATAAGGGGACGTGTCGGCCAGTAAAAGACTTCTCTGTAGGCTGCTTTCATGTATGCTTGCTCAGGGCTCTTCAGAGATCCCTTCTTGCTCCACGCTCCTCAGAGCAGAAATAAGCGCCTTCATGATGGCGGACCAGAACGACTTCCGGTTCAAGCAATGATCGAGGAGCAAGGAAAGATCAAATAAGGGATTTGGGATCTACCCTCTGACTTCCAGGTCAGGGACCACCTCCTTTTTAAAGGATGCACAGTGGATCTAACGGTACTGAGGGCTTCAAAGGATGCACCAGTTCCCTCTGAATGTAGGCCAAAGGAGGCTGCACTTCTTGACTGTATTTGAAGAAAATACTGGAAAGCAAGAGTCTCGTCGACCCGTTTTGATATATTCATTCTTAAAATGCACACTTCAAAGGAGGTCGCTCCTGAATTAGGACGCAGCTACATACAATCTTTGCCCTTCAGCTACCGCCAGATCTAATTTGCCTAATGTGGCTTTAATGGTAGGTTTCTTTTAAATGTAAGCAATTTCTGCCTCTTACCTGTTGCCTGCCAGCTGTGTATGTCTTACCTTCTAAGTCTGCTGTTTGTTTGCCTGATCTTGCCTGCCTGTCACTGAATGAAACCCTCCGTAAACTGCCTTTTTATTATATCAGCTGTGTTCCAGTGACTGCATTTGGATCCAATTATCTGTTGCCAAAAAAACATACGGTTAGAGATTGAAGGCTTTAGGTAGTTGCTCAGGGAGGGATGCCAGTCATGGTTAATCCCACTTATGATCCATGGGGCTAATGTGATGCTGCCTATAAAAAATTCAGATTTATTGTTTTTATCTAAAAAATGTGTTTTTTTTAATGCTGCGATGAGTCAGTTTTGCTTTTGAGGCATACTTTTGTTAAGCAGTATTTCCTTAACTCTGTTAGTTTGGTGGAAATGTATTCACTCACTATTGCACATTCAGTCCAGAGGCACTAGGAGCTCTTTGAATATGACTGTAACAGTGCTGACCACAACTATGCACGTACACAACAACAGAAAACACTGGACAAACACTCATACAGAAGTGTCCACCAAGTCCCTGGTCGGAAAGGAAAGGAGTGTTTTAGCAGCCCCAAAAAGATGCTGTGAGAGACTGAAATGCACAAACACACACTCGCAGGTGGAAGAGCTGACAGAGTTCAGGGCTCATTAAATCTCAGTCAGGCAGTAGCTCCACTGAGGCCAAACACACTGCAACTCTCACAAGAAGAGGCTCTGACTGAGACAAACATGTGTTGGCACACACACGCACACACACACACACACACACACACACACACACACACACACACACACCTCTGAAAGCTCATAATCTAGTAGCTTACAAGCAACTGTATGTGTGTGTGTGTGTGTACCAAAGCTGCATATATGTGCGGTGTGATTTCACACTCTCACGTTTAACCACCAACACACAGAGGGTTATATGCACCGGTGAGACATTCATCTGTTGCTCTACATTCCTGAGCTTCATGCAAGCCATTAGTGCCAGAAATCTCACCACAGTTAGTTTGAAAGAACATCAAACAACCTTTAAGCACACCCACACACACACACACACACACGCACAATCTTTTACATGGACAGAATCATCCCTCTCCCATTTACTCACTCTCAGTCATCTCATCACTTATTTCTCTCTTTTCATCTTTGTTTAATCTCTGACTTTCTTGTGCTCCTCTTTATTTTCACATCATGTCCAGTGTGCACTTTAACCCCTGGGAAAGCATTAACTACCTTAACAACAACGGAGGTATGTGCGTGTTGTGTGTGTGTGAAAGAGAGAGTGAGAGAGATAGAGAGAAGAGGTAGGATGGAGAAGGGAGAAAAAGCCGCAAAGCCAATTTCTCTTTGGCTTGCAAATGGGAGACATAAAACTTTTATTAGAAAAAAAAAGAGTTGTCAGATAGAGAAAGCATGTGTTGAGGTTGTCCTGGGGGTTTGGGAGTAACAGACATAAAAACCATCACTGAGTACCCGAAGGTGCACAGATCCACGCACAAACACATGAGGGAAAAACAATATTTGCATAAAATTTGACTACATTTTGACATTGAGTTTTGTCATTCATTACTTACCTCTTTTAACAAACAAAAAAAAACATGGCAAAGGAAAAGGAAGACCCTAAAAGCACCTAACTAACAACAACCCCACACACCTGCACACATAAACAAAATGAACAAAGCAACATCTAAAGGAACAGCAGCTAAATGAATGGCATCAGAGCCGAGAAGAAGAAGGTTTTGGTGTGAAGCAGCTCATGGAAGTACTCTGTGACTCACTCACAAGTTTGAAATATAAAACACAAAACCTCAAACACACAAACAGCAGCTATAAAGAAAAAGAAAAAGAAAAAAAGGTGAACTTGTAACACTCATTGCCTGCAAGTGGCACAACTGTCAAAACTACAGTTTGACAGTATTTCTATCCTTCCCCTGTAGATGCACATCGACATGCCGACATCCACAGTTTGACACTACTGCTACTGTGTCTTTTCTTGCCCATAGGAAGCACAGCTGCTCTGAAACTGGATGATACTGGCTGTACCTGGTCTGGGGTGCTGACTAGAGGATTTTGGGCGCTCAGTTCTGTTTGTTTTCCTTTTGTCAAAAGATATCAGGTGTGTGAGTTTTAAAATGTTTATTTGCTCTACTGCAGCCTCATCTATCCATGCAATTTGCATGCAGCACTGACGATGCTTTCCACTGACTACTTGTTGGTCATTTGTGGCCACATGTTGGCACTGGAAAACGACAGAAGTGGGTGAAACAAAAGCTTTAAACACCTCCTGAAGAGAGGATTCAAACCAAACACAGCCCTGCGTTGGTGGGGGCGTGTTGCTCCACGTACCGGTTAGACATGACGATCAGGAGAAATACTGTTTATGTTGCGTTGCATTATGCGTATGTGATCGACCAACATAGCGTCCTGCTGCATGACGTCAAGTAGAGAAAGCTACCCTGCTGCACCCTGCATCTCAATATCAGGCTACAAGATGCCATACACCGAGGTTAATTGGACTACCCCCCATTTAAATTAATTAGAGGGCTACCTTTTTATGTCACTGATGTCAGTCTGAACGCAGCCTTACTCTTTTATTATTGACCTGGACTGGTGAGGTGTCTATACTGTCGATCCAATTCAAGAAATTCAAAAGGCCAAAAAGAAACTTGTCATCTCCTTTCAACACCGACCGCTGACTTGGTTTAATATAACAGTTTATCCCAAAGACTTCTCTCAGTTGTCCAGCAGCCACAGTGACAATCACAGTCTACTACTGTATATTCTCACATAGTTGCGGTTTACCCACAATCTCCCTGTTATTCATGCTGTCAGCAACAGCAGCAGGAGGGAAAGCAAATGTAAACCACAGCCCTGTGTGTGTGTATGTGTGTGTATGTGTGTGTTTAACTGCATTTGAGTCAGTCAATTCACAAGAAACAGACTTAAAATGTTGATAATTAGGGTCTAACCTCTGGCCTGCACAGAGGAGACTGGGGAGTGTGAGTCCTGTGAGACTACAGGTGGATGCTGAGGTCATGTGGGACAAATGAAATGCTTCAATACTTAGCAGAAGCAGAAACAGTAGCATCAGTGTTTGCAAACCGAGCAGTAAAGCAGCACAGATGTGGCACTTGCAGCTTTAGACTACCTTATTACAAATTGTGCAATGGAAGAGGTGCTCTTGTAACACACCTCATTACTAGGTCTAAACTGGTTCACAGATATTGCTCCATTTCCCAGCCTCTGCTCTGCACACCCGAAGGAACATTACACAGTATTCACATACAAGATTTTTTTTTTTTTTTTTTACACACACACACAAGTACCTTTAGAAATTCAAACATACACTTAGACAGCCAAAGCTTATTTCAGGCACAGAACACAGAAGACCACAAACACATAAATTTGAATGCACACACTCAGTAAGTCGCTGACTTCATGCAGGGAGTGGTCACTTCCAACGATACTCGGACAGGAAGTTCCTGCCTCCAGGAGCCAGCCAATAAGGACACAGTATTTAACAGTGAAGGTTCCATTGAGGAAGTCCCATTTTCCCCTCAGCGCGCTCTACTCCTCTCACGATAGACTGTTTTTTCCTGCCTGTCAATGCCAGGAACCCATTAAGGAGCAGTGGTGGGGATACAACACAGGGAAACAATGTAAGGATGGACCTCGTCATTGTTCTTCAGTGTTGCTTCTTGAGAAATGTCCGGTTTGTGTTTCTTTATTTCTGGCTGAGCTGCAGTGCAGGATCTCCCTGTAAATTCTACCTGAAAACGTGTCTGTATAAATGATGGCTCTGCTTTTAGCTCACTGGAAACTGCATCCTCACCCCTAACCTTAAAGGGTCATACCTGTGGTTTTATGTGTTTTAGCTCATAACTATAAAACATTTATATGATTTGAGGCAGCACAGTTTAAAGATCAACGTGATAGATAATCAATATCAGAGACAGATTAGTCACCTTTTTTATCAGTTATCTTATCATCCAGTAACCTTTTTTATGCATTTAATCATTCCACTTTCTTTTCTTTGACATTTTAAACCTTTCCAGACCAAGGATAGAAATAGCATTATCATGCAATTATAATATACTGAAACAGGTGACTAAGTTTGTGATCTTAAACTTTGTTTGCTTTGGAAAATGGTTGGCAGTGCTGTAGTTAAGGGCTGAAAAACATGTAGGACCACTGTAAAGGTCTTTTGGAAAGTGCTCACTTCTGATTCTATAACTTTGGTAGAAAGTTGTAGAAAGACAAAGAACAAAAGGAAGCCTTACAGCTTGTATTGTTCCTCTGATTTCCATAGTTCCTCTCACTCATGACCTGCTGCCCACCTCAGTGAACTCTGTCCAGCTAAACCCACCCACTTACACGCCCACCATGGAAACTCCAACAAAACAAACAAGAGTGCACAGCTTGAGCCTAGTAACAATGCAAATCTATGAGCTGCATATTTTTCAAAGACTCTACTGGCTCCTGAAGGTGTACAGTATTGTATGTCATAAGAAGAGAATACATTCAGGGAATTTTAGAGGTATTCAGTTATTGTCTCTCAGTGTGTGTAAACTTGGAAAACTTTCAGTTCTCAGTAGGATGCTTGATAAACTTCTGTCAAGGATGTGGAACATTAAGCAGCATATAAATATTTGTAAGACACAACATGCAAAAGGATGTTTCTTACGTCACCTCCTCCTTCACTAAGAAGAAAACAAAAAGAATGCTTTTTTGAAATGATTGCACAAAACAAAGTGAAGCTTTGGGGTTGGATGATGGGATGAATCATCAGTTTTTTGTTATGAAATGAATCTGTTGCTGATGGACTTTTTTTTTGTTGCCGATTTTAATCACCAGGCGACTTTGTATTTCTTTCTCATTAGTGTCAATGAATTAAATGTGACACAATTAAAAGCACAATTTGTGCACCATCAGTGGCAATAGAACTGGAAATATCGGACTTCAATGCACAACGTCTTAACCACCACCAAACAATTCACCTGAAGTGCTCCACTGTGGTTTTTAAAGAAATAAAATATGTTTATATGCTCTGTTTGGTTTTATGTTCTGTTTAAAAGCCTTGTAATGAGATGGTTAAGGGGGTGATGGTGATCAATGGGGATTTATTTTGCCCTTCAGCCCAACACTACTGAACATGACCTGCCTGATAAAAGGCATCATGCAAAAACATGGGGGGGTCTCATTAACATTTAAAATACAACACATGGTGAACATGATAACAGTGGAGCTCAGTAACAGAGCGGCTTCATTGTTTTCATTGATACTGTAGGTTAAGGGATGAGATTTGTTCATTGTCAGCCATTTTTTCCCACTATATTAAAAACAAGAGTGGAAAAGGGTTCATCTGTCTAGAATTATAAGACATTACTCTACAGTAACCAAACATAGGATGATACAAGTGAAGAGGGGTTCCTGAGTTGAGATGTGTCATGTGATTAAGGGCATTTTCAAACCTATAGTTACTTTGCTTTGGTCCAGTTTCTTTTCACACATGAGAAAATTCCAAGCGAACCAAAATGTGTCAATAGAAGCCACGTGAGAACTTTCACTCCGCTCATTGGTCAGATGTGTCAGGGGCGGCAGCAAAAACATAAACACAGGAAGAGGGTCCTGGAGAAGGTCCTATCTGCCAAATATCAAAAAATGCAACATGCTTGTTGTGCTACGTCCATTCATTCTCCAGCTAGGTGCTAGCAGCTGTTCGCTCAGCTGCATCCCAGCATGCAAAGCACACCTAGCTACGGGAGCCACTTAGCTCAAATATCTAGAGTACACCTAGTATTTGAGTAGGATCAGGGACGGATCATATTCACACCACAAACAAACGAATCGTACCATGGGGGGAAAACGAACCAGAGTCTGACTCAACCTGTTCATTTGATACATCAAACCCAATGACTCAGTTTAATTTGTCTATAGAACTGAACTGATAGTTCATCACTTTGGTGTACTTGGACTGCGCTGTGCAGGTCTAAGCCAGCTGACATTCCTTTAAATACAAATGTGCTTTCAGGGCAAAGTAAAAAATCTGTCTACTTTGGCAATAACTTCAATACTGGCTGGCTACTGTCCAAAAAATGGTCTGAATCAACTTCAGCCACAACAAACTCATGAAATAAAGTTTCACATTTTTATCTGGATCCATAAATCTTCATTTCATCGGATTAGAGCTAATATCTCATATGCAGTACCAGTCAAAAGTTTGGACACACTTTCTCGTTCAAGGTAATGGGAAGGTGTGTGTTTTTTATCAGTAGTGTCTTTTATCTTTTTATCCTGTGGACCATAAATTGAAACTATGGTGAAATGAGTTTGCTCTGAATCTCTACACTTGTGTTGAAAAGTACAGACAAGTTAAATGACTTCAGAAAACTGCTCCTCTCACTACTACTCACCAATAAAAAAAAAAAAAACACATTTGAGCACCGCTGAGCTACTCCACCTGAACTTCTGCAAAGTCACACTTTCTTTTAAGTTGGTCAGTCTGTGGGAATCTGTGGTTTGCAGAGCAGATGTGCTGCGGGCACAAAGTATGAACACACACCTCTGGCTCAGTGTGAACTAACCCTCCTGCTGAAACTGATAGGAAGGAATACACTTCTAGCTTTAAGATACTAACATGAGGGGATTGAGCGAGCACTGAAAGCATGGTACAGCTGAGGAACAGTGTGTCAACAGAGAATGAGATTAGTAGTACTATCCCTAGGCGTCTGCTCAGTTGGTGTGTGTGTGTGTGTGTGTGTGTGTGTGTGTGTGTGCGTACTGACTCCTGGCTCTCATGAATCTGTGTGTGTTCTCAGCGAGGGGTTTTTGGCTCCTTTGACTGACGTAGATAGAGAGTTTAGGGAGTCCCTCTCCCTCCCATAGCAGAGCTAAGAAGCCCTAAAGCTCCTTAGCCCTGGCTCTGCCGCTTGTTGGATGAAAGAACATATTTTTTTCAAAAACTAGAAATAGTGTGGAGATAAAACAATGAAAGTAAATCCACACCAGTGTCACTCTGCGTGGCTCTTTCTCAAGCACACTTGCAAAGAAGTGTGTTTGCAAGCACAGACATCTCAATTTCTTCTGTCTCTAGCTTTGTTTTGTCTTTGTGTTGGATTATTAGGTTTCCTAAAAAGAAATGGAGCACCTTTATCCCCTTAAATCCCAATCATAGCAACTTAGCACACGTTGGTGTACAACACATACAGACCGTGTGGGCCAACAAAGGTATTTAGAGGCATTTACAGGTTCAGAGAGGCCATAGGAGGAGTCAGTGGATGTGAAAGTCTGGAGAATATGAACCACATGGGAACACCGGGCACTCGGCCAGTTATGACAGAGCTCACACTGGCATCAACGGGCACCGGCCAACTTCACACGCACACACACACACACACACACAGCTTGTATTACTGCCCATCTCAGCAAAACAACCTGCAACACACTGCTCTACACACGCTAGACACACACACACATCACTACAATGTCTGTGCGAAGGAATGAAGTATTTCGAAAGAATTATGCTGTGTTGTTTCTTGGCTGGCAGCTATCTTAAAAAATAATACATTGGAATTATCATCATCATGATCATCACACAAACTCTGAAAGCAAGTGTGTCTTTATTCGGTGTGTGTGTGTGTGTGTGTGTGTGTGTGTGTGTGTGTGTGTGTGTGTGGTGATGAGGGAAGAAAAGTATGTTTAGTTGCTCAGTGTGTTCTGTGCTTTGCTTTGCTCTGTTTAAGAGCAGCCATCCTAAGATGCTCACTGGAGTGGCTACAGATTCTGGGTGGGCCCTGTCTGTCTGTGTGTGTGTGTGTGTGTGTGTGTGCGTGCGTTTGCATTTTCTGTGCTTCAATACACTTTCCATCAGATTAAGCTGCTGAGCCTTTCTTATATAGTACTACAAAGGCTTGGTCCCTAATGGTCTGGCTTCCACTGCAGGACCGAAGTGGGCCAATTCAGTATTCATGCAAGCCACCAGACAGTGACTGTTTTGGTGGCACCCACCGTCAGCACCCAAAATTACTGCGGCAGCTGACTGTGATTAGCAAATCATAACGGCAAGTACAAAGTTAAAGATATTTTCAATTTCCAAATATGAGATGTGATTAGCTTAAAGTTGGGAAAAACAATGTATGTTTCTATGAAATCCAGGATGAAGTGCTCAGTGTCCTTCGTATTTCAAGGTACAGTGTTATTATGCAGGAAGGACAGAGGGTCAGTAGGCTCGACTACAAGACCTGACCTGAGCCTGAGCTGGCTCAGTTCTCTCTGCTGTAAAGACATGTAGAATTTAAACAGCCCGGTGATGTTTTTTTCTTTTAGTGTATTTGTCAGTTCAAACATCATGTTTAGTATCATTTGTCCCTCATCATGCATTCATGTAAGAGAAGAACTTCAAAGTCAGAAGGTTAGTCTGGAGGCCTGTCACGCCACATAGTTTAACCCCCAAAAATATTCTTGATTTTAGTCCCTCGTTTAGATGATTGGGAATGATTTAGCTTCAGTCTTCAAGTTCTAAAAGAACTATTGAAATCTTTTGGCTGACTTTGATGAGAATGTCAATGGTTTTGCAGGAATGTGTTCATAAACTAAAGTATTGGACAAATTAAAATTTTGACCCGACGATGGCACAAGATGAAAAGTCGAGGGATCATCAGAGTTATGACAAATCATCCGGTGGAGAGGATGACGTCTGTATCCCAAACTAGTGGCAAGAATCCAGTAGCTGGAAGACATTTCACTAAAAATCTTAAATGTCAACCATGTGGTGGCACTCAACAGAAAGTCAGGGGATCACCAAAGTCAGAATGTCTGTAAAAATTTCATAGCAAATCCATCTAATACTTGTTGTTATATTTCAGCATTAACCCAAGTGGTGGATCACCTGCTTCCGTCCCATTCGTGTGGCTAAAAATACCTTATACACATGTGGAAATCCAGTTGCACGTTTGAACCCACAAACAAAAACAATATGTGATGTGCAATCAGATTTTTCCTTGAATGTGTTTTTTGATCTTTTTTGTCATTTCAGCACTTGTGCTTGAGTGTTTGCTGCTTTGATTAAGAGGAGTCATAGCTAAAGTATTGCAGGTCTCTCTCTCTCACACACACACACACACACAAACACACAGACTGCATTGACTTGGTGGAAACACTACAGCCTCTCTCCATCACCCAGATTCATTCTTTTATTCTCTGTGACTCACTAAAAGATCGTTTTAAAATAAATGCATAATTTTAAGGTCATGAATACAATGCAAACCTTGTAGCTCTTGCTTTAGCTGATGATTTTCATTGAACTCTAATTAAAGGACTAAAAGCTTCTTCTGTGTGTTTACAGAAATCTATTAGACTTGGGAAAACAAATCTTTCTCATTAGAAAATCTTAAAAATTCATGGGGGTCAAGCTAAAAAAAAAAGAAGAAGAAGAAGCGCTGTTTTGCTTGTTTTTATTTCCTGAAAAGTTCACAGATACGATTTCATCACAGACAGTGTCAATTTACAAATCACACATCATGGTATAAGATAGTGAATGCCTCAAACGGCCAACAGCATGTTAGCCGGAGTGAGTCACCTCTCGGCACCTCCAAGGAAATCACACTGACATAAACACACACACACACACACAGTGGGGGGGAGTGTACACTAATACGGGTCAACCATATCTTGGAGGACAGCGTGTATGTGAATAACAATGTGCCCTTTAACCTGAGTATGAATGGAGAGTTGTTAATGTCAGTGAATGCAGCATACAACACACACAAACACACAATGTGGCACCTTGTAAACATGCCTGATGTAAAGGGAACGCTTTGCCTTTTTAATGTTGCGTGGCTGCAGTTAACCAACCAACCATGGCCAATGCTCTGTGGCAGGAAAGCAGAGCAGTGACCAAAACTAACTGTGAATACATGCACACCCCGAGAGAGAGCGGAGAGAGAGAGAGAGACAGGGAGGTTTTATATGAGAGAGAGAGAGAAGGAGGCAGAGAATCGCAGTGAATGCATGCAGATCGCCGAGAAGCAACCAAGCAAAAGTCGCATATATGATCTCACTAAGCAACAACCGTCCCCTCGCCATCCCCTGCCCGTTTAGTGTACGTTCTACAGTGTGTGTGTGTGTATTGTAACCATATGCATATGTGCACATGTCAGGCTCCAGCTGAAAGACATTAGTCAGGCCAGCAGGGATTTTTACTGAAACCTGGCACAGCTAACGAAATGCTTGAGAAGAGGGATCAACTGGTATAGAGAGACTCAAAAGACAAACAGACAGAGACGGAAAGATGGGGAGAAGAATACAAAAGTAAAGAGAGATTTCCTGTATGAGTGCATTAGTAGATACGCGCACATGTATGTGCATGTGTGCATGCCTTTCTTATGGAATCTGATTATCACACAGATGCTCGAGATCCCAAAGTTCATGGCAAAAAAAAAAGAAAAAAACCCCAAAGCAACACCAGCACAGGGAGAAAGAAAGATGATAAAAGTGTGGAATGTATATAAACAGTTTTATGTTGGTTTGAAAATGTAAATGCCAGAAAATGTCACAAAAAAGTCATTAAAATGAAACGCACAAAGAGAGAAGAAAATGGAAAAATGGGACACCAGATAACAGAAAGAAGATAGTAAAATAATAATAATAATAATAATAAAAATAACAAAAAAGGAGAAAGCAAACTGGATGAATGAAAATTACAAATCAATAACAGACAGAGGATACGTCAAGGAATGAGAGAAGAGGAGAAAAGGTGATACAGGGGGTGGCAAAGGAGGCGAGTGAGAAATGAACCAAATAAACTGCTGAGAGAAGAAGAAGCAGCAGAAAAGATTAAAATCAAGAGGAAAAGCGTGACCCTATCCTTCCCTTACCTCTGCAGCTGCGTTTGGTATCCTTTGGAAAAACTTCAGCTTCAGCAGCACTGCTACAGATCCCACCTTTCTGGCTCTTTCCACAGTAATATACATAAATCTGTATCAATCAGCCAAAAGCAAACTCTTCAGTCCACTAGGACGGTATCCTGTCTACCTGCGTGGGTCTCGTAAATGTATCCTAGATGGTGATGAATAGTGGGTGAGTGAAAGGAGAGTACTACGCTAGAGGGCAGACAGACTGGCTGAAACAGGAGAGCAGGCAGAGTGGAGGGAGCAGACTGAGTAGGATGGAAGACTTACAGCTTCCTAACATCAGAGCGGCCGGGCTGGATACACCCACCTCCTCAGCATGCATCAAATGGGAGTCGCTCAGATGCTCGAAAATGTGCAGAGAGAGAGAGAGAGACAGAGAGAGAGAGAGAGACAGAGAGAGAGAGAGACAGAGAGAGACAGAGAGAGAGAGAGACAGAGAGAGAGAAATCCTATGTGCAGCCGGAGATCTTATCTGATCTGATATATGCACATATGCATGCAAGGTTAAGCACACATGCCATGCATACACTCATAAAGGATCTCATTAACTCTCTGCTACTAACACACACACACACACACACACACACACACACACACACACACACACACACAAAAACCTACTCTCTCGACTGAACAGAGTCTCAGTGAAATGTCTGCCGGGCTTTCAGCAAAAATAAATATACCAGCTGAAAGGGAGAGCAAAGCAAAGACAGTCTTCATGGCGAAAACAGCCTCTAATGAATTTAATTTAGTGCTCATAATAACTTCTTATTTGGTTGTAGTGCTGAAAAAAAATGGTTGATTAATCCAGTGGGTCTCAAACTGGAGGTCATGAGATGATTAAAACAATAAGAAAGCATGATTGTTGCACAACTTGTTCGTTTATTTCAAATTTTCTCTTTTTTTTTTCTTGTGGGGTGTTTTCATCTCTTCATGCCTCTAAAACTCTTCAAATCGCAATCCGAGAAGGAAAAATCACTTTTGAGTCCACATTGAAGCAATAACCAGTGATGTGGGGGGTCACAAGTAACCTCCTTTTAAGGGGTCCCAAGTCAAAAAGGTTGACTTTTTGATAATTGCTTCATCATTTTATGGAAAAAAACACCAAATCTTTGCTGGTTCCAGCTCCTAAAATGTGAGGATTTGCTGCTTTTATCTGTTTATTTTATCCATGTAGATTTCATGAAGTTCAGTTTTGGGTTCAAGAAGACTGTAATGGGCTTTCTTCATTGTTTTCTGACAATCAAAATAACTGATAAGGGAAATAATCGTTATAATAATAGTTTGGTAATTCTGCGTTTGCATGAGAACATGTATGAACTACATGTGTTCGAGAGAAAGACTTTAAAAACATAATTATGAGGTTGTTAATGTTGTTCTATCCAGGACGCCTGCAAATGTAGGCAGTAAAAAGAAGAAATAACATTGCACATGTGTTTTTGTTGTTGAGAGGTGAACTGTAATAGACTTCAGGACATGCCTCTCATTCTTGGAGTGCACCACTGCTTGTCGCTCAACATGCTTTCATTTTCCCTCCTGTGCTCCCCTCCTGGGAGAGAGACTGGCTGGGTGAGTGGAGGCTAGAGAGTGGCGATGGGGGCAAGAGGGGGTGTTTCATGTCATGGGCCACGGCTTTGAGCTGCCACACCACCCACCTCTACTCGCTCCGGCCGTGAGAGCTTCAGGCCTCCTGGGACAAAGCCTGCCTTGATAAAGGATAATGCCATTGCTCAGTGCATAGAGAACGGTCCTCATTACTACTGCAGGTTAGGGGTTAAATTCTCACAGGGTCTGCCAGTAGGTGGCAAAAACTGCGAGCGTTCGCACTCATTGTCGGAGGAATTTGTTCAAATTCAACAAAGAGGATGTTTTTCCTCTTGCTTTCTCTTAAATCAGAGGTTTCATGGCTTCGGAAAAATGAAGGAATGTCAAATCTGAGCAAGTTATCCTGTGACCGTGTTCACCAAATTGCCTCGTTCTGTATCAGACAACCGTGTGGTATCCTGTTTGTAATGTAATAGCCAATCAAATACGAGGGCCTTGTGTTTATATCAGTGTGTTGAACACTTTGGGGAGAAAATGCTTCCTTTTAGAAAAACGATGTTATCAGGAGGTGATGAAGGAAGAAGATATGGAAAAAAAAACAACAAAAAAAAATGTAATCCTACTTTATAATTCATGCCCTGGTTAGGTTGTAGATGGGATGTGAGAGAGCATAACACCTCCCCACCAGCCCCTCCATGTTAAATTTGGATAAATCGCCTGCTGGTCATTACATCTGTAATGAAATCTGTTTCATTGGGTTATTATTAAAACATCCAATGTGGGATTTAAAATAAATTCAACCCAAGTTAAATTAGGTATGAGCCTCATTTAGTTGCCAAATTTACTGTAACTGGAGATTTCAAAAGATACTACAGATGTGCCGGTATACCGTTTCTACTACTGCGGAGAAACATGCTGACGACCTCAGTACCACCAACCATTTTCATTACCGTCATTACCTTCATTATCGTAGTTTTCAGAGGAAACCAAGAACGCAGAGCAGCTCTAACCTTCATCAGCAGTTTTTTTTTTTTTTTTTGTTTAGTCACAAGTGGCCTGTGTTAGGTTTCTCCACCTTTTTTAAAATTAATTTACTGTAACTGTTAACACCCAGCAGATAACACTTACAGTACAGAGCTCTTGCACTCCAGAAATTCATGAATTTCCAAAATATGAATGGGCGCGTAGAATCTAACACAGACACTGAGCTGCATTTGAGGTCATTTGCAGTCAACTGTCTTGGACTTTGAACAGTATTTAGCTGTTTTTTTAATGTTATTTCTTATGCTGAGTCCAACAAAACTGCAATATACTGTACAGACATGGTGTGAAGTAATTTAACTACAGTTTAGCACTAATAGTACTATTAGATTCCCACGATAATACTGTTCACCATGATATTTTTTTACTAGCAGCATGAAAATTTGATCCTGGCTCATTTCTATTAACATACTCTGATGCTGAAGAAGAAGAAGAAGAAGAAGAAGAAGAAGATGATGATGATGATGATGATGATGATGATGATGGCATGCTGTGGCTCCATCATCACTACAGCTTGAGGAGGTTACAGCCCCACAGGAAGTCCAGTACCTCAAAACTACTCCCTTTCACTACTATATCAGCATTGTTACTGCAACATCACTTAAACACCAAGCTAGTAAAACCTGAGTGGATTTTGAAAAGCTGGAGCACAGTAGCTCACGTCCATCGATGCACCTTTGCTGCTGACCAAGCAGGCAGCAGGCAGCAGGCAGGGACTCTGCAGCAGCAGCAGCAGCAGCAGCGGCGGTCCGTCCTGCGTAAATACCACCGTATTGACAAATACCTACTGGCTGTGTGTACGGGAGCAACGACACACCTGTCATTTCTTCATCACACCCCCCTCCTCCCCCTCCTCCCCCTCCTCCTCCTCCCCGCCTCCAGCAGCAGCAGCAGCAACAACACTCTGTAGCCTCATCTAAATGAACACTATGCAACTGATATAAATAAGCCAAAACAGAGATTAATGGGCTACTCTCGCCGTTAGCCTCTCGAGTAGATTTTCGTTTCTGAATTCAAGCCAGGAAGCGGGAAAACGTAAATAGTATCTTACCGTTAAAAAATCGTGGCAGGACAGCCTCTGCTGACTCTCAGATGAAGAGATGCTCCACTGAAGGTGGGAATGATGCTGCTGGACGGTTTGACCTCCATTTCGTGGACAGTGTTGCCCCCTGCCGGTTGACGGTTGACATTCGTCGTAACGGTCGTTAACGGCGACACTATTTTTCGTGTATTTGTGATTAATCGTGTGTTATACCGAAGACAAAGTGTTGTGATGCGTCTCTTTAACATAAAACATTCTTGAATTTATTTTTTTAAATGTTGAGTTCCTCGAAAAGAGGCAATTATCATAGAATGTAAATGCACTTCCGTTTACGGCTTCAAAATTAAAGTCGAAAAGCCCTGTAACCCCCAGTGGTTCTCAGTGCTGTCCCGGGAGAGCGATTTCCCCCCCTAGGATTGCGAAGTCATGACCCGCCCTACTCTGCCTCTGATTGGTTCATATTCGCTGCCTTCGTCAGTTGGGTTGGTCAGAATCAGGGTAAGAATGTCATAGTAAGCCAATCAGAGAGAAAGTACGGCGGGTCATGACTTCGCCATCCTAGGGGAAAAAAATAGTATCGTGTCCTCCAGGGGTCGTCGAGGGGGATACCAAGGGGTCCCCAGCGAAAAGGGAAGATGTTTACTATAATTTCGTCCATAAGTAACACAATGACAGAATTTATTATCATGTTGGTCATGGGTTTCATTCACTTCCTAAATTTTTACTGTGCTTTTTTGTTGAAGTCAATGTACTGCCTGTATTTCTTGTTTGTTTGTATATGTAAATGTTATTGTCGTTTATGATTCAAACCTCATACTGTCTTGTGTTGCAAATTTCTTTGTGTTTGGGATGTACAGACGGGTGACAAATTAAAGGATAAACCTGGATATATGAGTGGAGAAACATAACAAATGCAAATGATTCCACACAGGTGCACTGCATGGTACAATTAAGCAATTAACATCCAATCATGCTCTATAGCGTGTCTAAAAATGCTGAGCAGACCCAGTTGATTCTGATTTTGTATCAAGATGGCAAGAGGAAAAGATCTAAGTGACTTTTAAAGTGGGTTCATTGATGGGGCATGGATGGCAGGAGCTTCAGTCACAAAGACTGCTCAGCTTGCTGGTGTTTCAATAAGAACAGTGACTAAATTAACATCTGCATTTAGATCTGTGGCAAAGAAATCAGTAAATAGCGAAATTCTGGTCAGCAGCACACATTTGATGACAATAATTCTCATGCATTAGTGCGACATGTAAGGAAAAACAGAAGAGCAGCTCTTCCTCAGGTAGCTGACAATGTCAATGCAGGATATGATTAGACTGTGTCAGCAAGAACAGTCCATTGACGATTACATAAAGAGGGATATTATAGTGGGGTTGCAGTGCATAAATCCCTCATTACAAAGATGAATGAACATTTGAGAGCTCAGTAGTGGAAAAACCACAGACACCGGTCTCCAGAGATGAAGAAAAGTAATATTGTCAGATGAATCATCCTTCGCCATTTTCTTGACAAGTGGGCGAGTGCATGTGTGGCATACACCAAGAGAACCAAGCCTGAATGCCTGACCCCTACAGTGAAGAAGTCAGGCAGTATAAATGTTAAGCATGTTCATACTGTCAAAATTATTAGATTAGATAACTTGTGAATGAATACTAAATAAATACTAAAATAGTATAATAATATAAGATGTACTGTTCAGTCAAACTCCATGTCTCCAAATCTCATTAAATGAAGAGCATTATGATCCAGCTGATGTCATCTCAACTCCATATTATTCTCAGTGTGAGAGCAGAAATTTCCCCCGTGAGAGCTGGGTTCAACTTCTGTCTGGATCTGTCAAAAAAAAAAAACTGATAACGGTGCAAAAAGAAGCCTATTTCAAGACAAGTTTTTCTACATTACAGTCTGAAGTAAGAAACAAAAATCTCAATGACCCTGTGGATGATGTTGTAACTGACAGACTGTGTTGAGGAGTTGTATACAGATGAATTATGAACAGGTTTTTATTCATTCATTTAATTGTGCATATATGACCATCACTGTGATGTAAGTCAGAATTACAGCAAACATGCCTCCTTCTCTGTACACTGTTCAGGTCAGGATATCATACAAAGTGCCACAGTGTTGTGTATATTTTATGCAGTGCATTAGTAATAGCATTGTTGTCGGTGAAAATTGCACAACTGCATTTCCCCCAGTGTCTCCCTGAAAGTTACAATGAAAATTTTTGTGAAGGCAATTGACACTCTGTATAAGGAGTTATTTATTTTCACTTGATTTAGTTTTGTTAAACCTCTGTGAGACTATGTGGACAATTTGCTTAACTATCAACTAACAACTTCTTTACTTTAAATTTGAAGGAACGAGCCAACTGCCGCCGTTCGTGGCAGTTGGCTTATTCTATCTAACTTGACGCCGCTTTGCTGAGAACTACAAAAATGGCTTCTGCAACTGCCCGAATGGGCCTAAATCAAATAGCTGCCTTAATTTAAGCCTGAGTTTTAGGAACATAAGTATTTCATGTTTGTATATATTTTCTCAGAATTCTATACGCGTTTACAAGTTATGTGTCGAGGTCTGAGATACCCTTAATGTCAAGGCTGATCGGTATCTGAACTTTTCTTCCGGATGTTTTGATATCGTGTCGATGTTTCACCGGCGGCGCGGCAGCCAGTCGGTTTTCCAGTAGGAAAAAGCGCCAACTTCTGCGGCACCGTGGTCTGAATTGACAAACACACTGTAAATGGCTATAAGGCTGGATATTCCGTAAAATATACTCAACTTCAGTTTGGGATGACTTTTTCAGGTAAGCGTGTAAAGATCTAGACACGGCATGGATTTTTGAGAGTTGTTCTTTTTTTCTCGAAGCGAACAGTTAGAAACGGCGTGTTGGCTGTTTTCTCCTCCCACTTCTTCACCGCTCCGTTCTGACCCAGTTTTATAGCCGTGTTGTCTACAAACAGTTTAACAACAGCAGTTTTTTATGTGATATCCTCTACTTTGGAGTTACTTCCTAAAGCCGAAAAGCTAACGGTTGCTAACGTTAACTGCTCTGTTCTACATGTTGAGGGGGGCGCGACGAAAACAAGCGAGTAAGTTAGCGTTAGCCAGCTAACATGTTATATAATATGTCGTTCAGTCGGTTACTGGGTTAAGTTAGACTTTGAAAACCTGAGTTGCCTACAATAATTTCATCTAACTAGTATCGTAGTTCATAACTGCGTAGTATTCACTTAACTATGTGCGTAGTAAGTTTCGATTTTGAACTCTGATGGCGCCCATTAAAATGTTGTTGTTTCCTTTTCTTGCCAGTGAGGTGCGCTGTTGCATCTCCGTAGTGAAAATCACCCTTAAGACTCCGAGGAGGAAAAAAAAAAAAAGAAAGATGCCAGGTCTGCAAGGTGAACACGTTGTGGCGTCACAGGGGAGCCCCATCAAGAAGAGCAAACTGTCCCTGAAGTTCTTCCAGAAGAAAGAAACCAAACGGGCTCTGGATTTCTCTGAACCTCAAGCAGATGAAGCCAAATCAGTTGAACCAGTGGAGCCTGAGCCAAGGTGAGCATGTGATGTGGTCATAAAAGTGAGAGACACTGCTTTATTATGCACCTTGTTGATTCACAGTATGTTTGGCTGGCACACATTAAGCAAAGAGGAATCTTATTGCATAATCAGATCATTCTCACATTCACTAATTATGCGTTCACATGTCAAAATAATGGAAAATTAAATATATCTACAGATGCTCAGCCTTGGTGTTGACATCCTAACTGATATGCATATGGTTTAACCTAATATTTTGACAGCTATTCTGCTTTTTGTGTTTATTTATTTGGCAGGGACAGTGCACATTAATGAACATCGCTATAAATGTGACAGTTAGGCAAAAGTCTAGTTTTCTTCTGCAGTCGTTGACCAGATGTCACAGCTGGCTCCCTACAAGTAAATAAAAAGAAGAAAAACAAAGTGAAGATATAAACACAATTATTGAAATAGGGTGCAAGCAGCACCTCATGACAAAACATTGATTAAACTGAGATGTGATATTTAAGAATGTTAGTTATTACACTTAAAATGATGTGACAACATTGAAGGAAGCAGGCTGTAGCCAAAGAAGCATATAGTACAACAAACAAACAAACAACAGGACATCATTAAGCAGCTTTAAACAAATATCAGTTGAATCAAGCAGGCAGTACAGAGTCACGTAGAATATGAGGAAGTAACACATAAATTACATGTCAAACAACACGTGAATCACAGTGTGAAAGCTACAAACCACAACATGCAAGTACAGTATTTGGAGAAACGAGACGAGTTCACAGACAGACAAGACTGACCATAACAAGGTGACAACAGCAGAGAGGAAGTTCATTTTTAGTGCCGACTGATTTGACTATCAGTGAATCATTGTTTTAAATGCCTGGTATGTGTTGAGCCCTCTGTTGTGTGTTGGAAGTTCCACTCTGACAGGTATTGATTTTTTTTAATTGTTTTTTAAAGTGAGGGTGCTGCCTTCAGGCTCCAAATATCATACGTATTGCTCAGGATAGGAGAATTTTAACCACTGAAACTGAAACCTTGATTTAATCCTGTCTTTAAACTCTTCAGGGACGTCTGTAGGTCCTTAAACACAACACCTGCCACATTCACCTTCTTTACACCAAACTGAATTGGGGCTACAATAAATAATTATTTTCATTATCGATTAGTCTGTTGATTATTTTCTTGATTCAAGCTATAAAACTTCAGACAATGGTGAAAAATTCCGGTCTTTTCTCTCAACGAATAGCTTGCAACCCAAGATATAATATATTAACATATAATGACAATAATATAATTTATTAATAGGTAATTGGAATCGTTGGTGGTTAATTTTCTGTCGATTATCAACTAATTGTTGCAGCTCCACACAAGTCAGAAATTTTATTTTCTCACCTCACAAACAGGCAGAAAATTGTGCTCATGCATCTTTACTGCTGATTTTATTTATTTTTTAATGTGAAACTTTGTGTTTGTTTGTTCAGTAGCTGTGATCAGATGGTTCCTGGTCCGTCTCAGTGTCCAACCTCACCCGGCCTGCTGCTGCCGTGTGAGAAGAGAGAGAACTTGGTGCCATTTGTGGGGCTCAACAACCTGGGCAACACCTGCTATTTGAACAGCGTCTTACAGGTCAGTCACTACCAGAGACGTTAAAGGGACATTCTTGTTATATTCAACATTTGTATTTGAATAAACAAATCAAGAAGATTGAATGATTTTCTTTGTCATACATGATAGAAAACAAAACATATCAGACATTTGAAGACTTCACCTTTTGACTCTGGGTAATTACAACAGCAATTTATTATAATTTACTGAGTTTATAGACAAAACAATTCATATTTAGCAGGTTAATTGATAATGAAAATAATTGTAACACACAGTCACAATGTGATTCAGTACAAAACCAGTTAAATTTTAACGCTTAGTCTTAGCCATTACTGTGACTCTTTGCTGTCTCTTTCACATTGTGATCAGTGACAGACAAATATTGTCCTTCTAAATAGAAAAATAGCAACATAACACTGAATGCCTTTTTATGGAGAAATGAGAAATTATTGTTCCTACACAAGTGTCACTTAAATTTGTCCTCCATGAGACACTGAACAAAAACAAACACTCAAACTGTTATTTTTTTTAATTTCTTTTTTAAAATGTGTTTTTTGGGATTTTTTTTTCCCTTTAATGAACAGCTGATGGTGAAGAAGCAGACAGGAAATGAGGAGAGAGAGAGAGGGGGGCATGACATACAACAAGGATAAAGGAGTCAGGATAAAATCATGTGGTAAAGTTTTGAGACTAATCACATTGATGTCTGATCGCTCCTGCAGGTGTTGTACTACTGTCCGGGACTCATGGAAGGCGTAAAGAAACTGTACAACCTGTCTAAAAGGAAAGAAAAAGCAAAGGAAGAATCTGATAAAAGCGAAGAGGTCAGTGCAATTCAGATAACATTTTACTGCCCCTCAGCTCAACCAACACAGATCAATAAACATTATAACACGTTGTACATGTAATATTTTATTGCTGTTATGATGTGTCCAGAATGTATTTGGAAAACACTGATATCATAGATACATCAAAGACCGTTCATTTATCTGATTTTTTTCTTTTATTTTGTCCTTCATTTTCATTCTCAGCAGACGGAAGGTTTAACAGAGTCCCAGCCGGCTCATATTGAGCTCCTCGGGAGCTTCAACAGTCTGATAACATCAGTGGAGCAGCTGCAGTCCAGCTTCCTGCTCAACCCTGACAGCTTCAGCGAAGGAGAGCTCGCCACGCCGCCTCGTAAAATACTGCACACACTCAGGTAACAATGGCAAAAAAAATAATGTCATAACTAAACAGATTTGTGTAGAGCCCACATGTGTATTAAGACACACAGACAAGAATATGGACAGTTTTCAGTAACATAAATGTATCTTTTTTTTTATTTACTAAATAATCATTTAGTTTATAAAAAGTCTGAAAAATGAAGAAAGGAGTTATCAGAGCTTTTTTAGATGGTTAATCAGATTTTAAAATTGTTATTTGTCCTTCCATCGACTCATTGTGAGCTCTTCTTGTGTGTTGCAGGCAACTGAACCCCATGTATGAAGGCTATCTTCAGCATGATGCTCAGGAAGTCCTGCAGTGCATCCTGGGATACATCCAGGAAGCCTGTGACACCATCAGGAAGGAGCAGGAGTCACAGAGGGAGGCCGATGACGTGACAGAGGTCAAAACGGAGAATGGCGCCCCGTTGTGCTCCGGCGGCTCTGCGACAGAATCCATAACTCCCACAGAGGAGGAGGGCCAAGTCAGCGGCAAGAGAAAGAGCGACACCGAGGTGGGAAACGCCAAAAAGAAGCCGAAATCTACCAAAGCGAAGAAATCGGATGCAGAGGAAGACGGCAAGACTAGAAACAAGCCCTTCACCCGCTCCAAAAGGAAGTCCTCCAGTGAAATTACAGTAGACAACACCCAGGACAAAGACGGAGAGGAAGAAGAGGCAGACGAGAGGATGAAGAAGCCGGAGAAAGGAGAGAGTGACGGCGAGGGGAAAGGTGAAAAAGCATCTAAAGAGGCAGACGGGAAAAGACAGAAGAGAGCGAAGCTGAGCTGGCTGAGACCTTCTGGGAACCAGCCCAGCATCTTCTCCAAGTTCCGCAGCGTGGGGAAGATCACCTCCATCACCGTGAAGAACCAGACGAAACCAGAACAGGAGATCGAACCGGCGGACGACAGAAGCGAGAACGAGAATACCAGCCAAGAGCCGTCAGCCCAGAATATAAAAGAAGACAAGGCAGTGAAACATCAAGGTAGGAGATTATTCATGGAAGAGACACAGTTAAAATCATCAAATGCAGGATCATAAACTTCATAACTTGATACGTTATTTTTTTTTAATTATTGAAAAAGGATTTTGGAACTTCCTGATCAGGTTTCTGATCCTCCTTTATACCAAGTAGAGCTGCAATTAGCAATTATTTTCATTATTGATAAGTTGTTTGGTCTAGAAAATGGTGAAAAATGTTAATAATCATTTCCAAAAGCCCAAGATGACGTCCTCAAATGTCTTCTTTTGTCCACAACACAAAGATAATCAGTTTACTGTCATAGAAGACTAAAGAAACTATAAAATATTCACATTTAATAAGCTGCAAACAGAACTTTTCCTTTTTTAAAAATGACTCAAAATGGTTAATCAGTTAGTTAGTTGGTGATTAAACCGACCAATCATTGCAGCTTTAAGTCACCCCTCCTTACTACCGAGCACCTGGAAAAACTTGCAATCTACAAAGCTGTTTTGTTACTATGACAACCGGCAACTCAGAGCAGTAATTAGCTGAGTGTTGCTGCATATTAACACTTTTAATTTTTAATTTATCTTTTTAAAAAATATTATAACTTCTTTAATACATTTAAAAAGATAACAAAACATCATTACAAATGTGCAAATGTTGATTTATTTATTTATTTTTTTGATTGTCCACAAGGGTTCATAAAAGCATTTTAAATGATACTGGAACGAGTAGTGTTGTTTTTCTACTGGATTAAGTGGGTATTAAAGGAAGACGGACAGGATGAGACTCTTGGTCACAGAATGTAACGTCTGCTCTGGGAACTCACAGTCGGTTTATATGTGACATCAGACATATAACCCGAAGGATCACTCAGCCACGGCTCTGTGTTTGTGTTTGTATTCAGAGGGTCTGGACCTGATGGAGCGCTTGTTCCAGGGCCAGCTGGTTCTCAGGACTCGTTGTCTGGAGTGCGAGAGCTTCACGGAGAGGAGAGAAGACTTCCAGGACATCAGTGTCCCGGTGCTGGACGACCAACCCAGCAGCCCCGACGACCTCTCTGAGGGTGACTATTTATACAACAACTCTTTATTTTTCAATCATTACTGGTTCTTTCATCATTACAGTTGCAACGAGCCCCAGCTAGCGACAATAAAGACACACACACACACACACAGTACCAGTAATAATTCACTGATAGATCCCAGCATGCATTGTGCTAAACTATTTTTGTATTGTTGGTAATTGCTGTACAGTCCAGACATGCATGTGAATATTACCAGTTTCAGTTTTCTTGAGTATTTATTCACACAATCAAATCTTGTTTTGCGTATCCAGAAAAAAAAACTTTGGTAAATTGAAATGACAGAAAATCATTTGCTAAACATAAACCTTTATTCTTCTTTCCAAGCCACAAAAGTCAAAAATATTAATATTTTCTCTTTCCTCCCAGTCTCTCCAGATCCGAAACCAGAGCTGAAGACTTTGAAATGGGCCATCGCCCAGTTTGCCTCGGTCGAGCGCATCGTTGGAGAGGACAAGTACTTCTGTGAGACGTGTCATCATTACACGGAGGCCGAGAGAAGTCTCCTGTTTGACAAAACTCCTGAAATCATCACCATCCACCTGAAGCGCTTCTCTGCCAACAGTTTAGAGTAAGATTCAACTTCACTTTTCTGCTTATTCCGGTCTTTTTTTTTGGCAGTCCTGTCCCTCATTTTATCACAGTGATGAATGTAGATTTATTTGTTAATATTTTAATGTCAGTTTTACAATTCCATAGTTGGTCAGCTGCCCTCGTTTCTTCTGATGAGATAAAAATGATTATTTTAAACAGATTTTCAAAACCACAAAAAAAAAGCAAATTGATTAAAATTGATCTTTTTTTTTTTTTGTCCCTGTGCCTCCAAAAGTTGATCTTTCTAAAAGATGCTTCTGGGAGTAAACTAAATGTTTGGCTGCATCTAATATTTTCATTAATCAGACATTTAGTTTATAAAATGTCAGAAAATGGTTGAAAATATTGACAAAGTCCAAGATTCAACTTAAAACTTTTTGTTTTGTCCCGACCAACAGCTCACAACCCAAATATATTTTACTAAGTTTACTGTCATAGAAGACTAAAGAAACCAGAACACATTCATATATATAAAAGGAGCCATATTATCCTCCTTTTCCACAAGTTAATACAGTTCACTACAGTCTTTTAATAAAATGTATCAGAGTTGCTTCGGTCAAAATACCACGAGGATCAAGCAGCACAGCAACCTTCTCATCCCGTTTAACAAGCCTTGTTCACCCCCCTCCCTCTTCTGAGGGGTGTGCCGGCTACCGTGGCAACTGTTGAGCGTGAAGTCCAGAGACACATGGCTGTCAGGGAAAGTATATCAGTGCAGCAAACAAACCAAACACCTCGTATAACTTGCACGAGTTTGACCACAAGATAATTTGTGTTTATTCGTCCCAAACAGCCAGCGAGCACCGGCAGGCTCCGACTAGTCCAACCAGCACGGTGATGTTACTGAAACTCAGCCGATTGAACCTAAAATAAACTTGCTTTGATTTAATTGCAATAAACTGATTACATGGACGCAGAAATAACCATCATGATGCCGTTTTTATAAAAAGTCTGAATTCATCCTTTGCCAGGTCCGTCGGCACGACGACAAGCAAACAACTGTTAAAATGCTTGTTTTTTTCTGAATGGAGTTCAGATCAATCAGGGCTTTTCTAACATTGTAGCTGCTTCATCTTTTTGTCAGGTCTGCCTGCAAGACAAGTAAACAACTAAGATGTTTATTATTGATGACGGCAGCAGAGCTGGTGTGACTCCAGTGTCAGCGCCGGATAGGTTGAGAAGCAAGATTGAAGATAAATCTATTTAATCTCCAAATGTTTAAAAAGTAAACTCCTCTGGATCAAAGCAGAATCAGGTGCTCTGGTGGACTACATAAGTGGACTTTACTATATAAATAAACAGGAAAATAATTGTCATGCTGTTAACTGTGACGGTTGTTATTACAGAGGAAACGTCTGGCCTAACTGTCCAGACTTTTAGATCCAGTAACTGTGGTATTGACTCATGTCTCTGTTTGTCTTCCTCCTAGGCTGGACCCCTACATGGGTCTGTCCAAAGTGAACACTCCCTTGCAGACCCCTCTGACCTTGTCTCTGGAGGAGTGGTGCACCCGTCCCTCCTCCGCTAAAGGTCAACACTATCAGCTCTTCGCCGTGGTCATGCACAGCGGCGTCACCATCAGCAGCGGCCACTACACCGCCTACGTCCGCATGTCCGATCTGAAAGACGTGAAGCTCTGGCTGCGGGACGGAAAAGAAACGGAAAAGGAGGAGGAAGAGGAGAAGAGTAAAGAGGCAACGAAGGTGAAAGACGAAGCTCTGGACTACGACGACGGCGAGGTGTCTTTCAGCCTGAACGCGAGGGGACAGAGAGGCGCTACCTTCAAGACGGGAGGCAAGAAGCTGTCGGAGGGTGGCGTCGGACTATTGGGAGGCCAGAGGAGTTTTTCTAGTTATGACCTCGGGAACGGCGGCAGCAAGCACGCAGATAAAACGGCCAGCAGCGGGACGACGACGGAGGGATCTAAACGGAGAAAAAACATTACCAGCCAGAGCCAGAACGCTGAAGCGGGACTCAAAAAGGAGCCCGAGGCAGGAGACGGAGTCGATGCGTCGGCGGCTTCCTGTGGCGGGATCGAGGCCACGGAGCAGCAGGCTTTGAGCAACCTCCTGGAATACGAAGGCAAATGGATGCTGTTTGACGATTCAGAGGTGCGTTTGTTCGAGGAAGAGGACTTCCTACGAGCCTGCTCTCCCGAGACGTGCTCCTCTTCCACACCTTACCTGCTGTTTTACAGAAGAATGCCTGAACCTGGACACTGACATGAACACGAGGGCGGCTGCTGTTGACTCAGGGGAGGGGCAGGAGGGTCCGTCATGCCAAGTCAGGTCTTTTATTTTTGTAATACTTCAAACAGTGCCAAAAATACTGTGGCTGCCATTATTAAGCTCCTCAACTGAACTTTTTTTTTTTCCTGCCCGTTTTGCCAACAGTCTGGCGTCACTGTGAACGGAGGCTGTTCACTTCTCCTCATGGACTCACCTCAAAAGATCTCTGGGTTTCAAAGTCATATTTTACAAATACTGAGACAAATGAGGAGTGTGATTTTTTTTTTTCTATGTACCAGAAATGACTTTGGCTATTTTGAGTCTTTTTTTTTTTTTTTTTTTAAATGTGACTGCCTCGCCTCTGTAAACTGAGTACAGAGGCTCGTCTTTTTCGCTGTTTGTCTGTACTTTTATTCTTCTTTCCTGGACACTGGCTTTAATACTCTCAGTGTCTGTAACATGTTCTCTTTTTGATTTTGTTTTCTGTTATTTGGTGTTTTGTATTTGGTCCTTTTTTTTTTTCTTTTTTTTTTACAAATTGGCAAAAGCACTTTTGAACTAAAACTTTGAATGGAAAATGCGAATGTTGGAGAAAAGTTTTTTTTCTTTTTTTTTGTAGCTGGAAGCTTTTCTTTATCACATAAATTTGCATTTACAAGAGACTGTCAGTGCTTTATATTTGGAATGAATTACATGACTGTAAAGCCAAATAAAAACACAAATCCATCCATTTTCATGAGGTTAAAGAGAACATTTGCCACAGACATTTTTTCCTAAATATTTTCTCAAAACAGTCTTTACCGACCTCTGAAAGTTTTATCCTTTGCACTGATCCCGTTTTGTTTTTTTTCTTTGTTTTTGGTTTTTATATACAAACATGATCACGCGTTCTCAAACCTAAAGCTTGATGCATCTATGCTGGAGAAACGTACGGTCTTGAACTGATTGATAACAGTAACGGCAGATATTTGCAAAAACGGACTAAAACGTTAAGCATCTAATATATACAAAGCTTATTCTGTACGCATTTGGATGGTGTAGTTAATACTCAAGTAGTTTATGCAGGGCGCCAAATCAAAATGAAGGTATCTAAAACTTTAAAAATTTCTTATGTAAGAGGTATCAGGTTTTTCTAAGATACATTTAACAAGTTTATGAAAGACTGCATCACTTTTTGAGCTGTTGTTTATCTCATTTAATTCACTCAGTCAATGACTTGACTTGTAATTCTGTTCTCCTGCTGTGAGGAGAAGGTCGAGTCAGAGACCGGAGGGGGTTTTTAAAACCTGCAAGAGCAACATAAACAAGTGAGACTCTGATTCCCACAGCATATGACCTACCTCCAGTTCTGTTTTCTCTACTTGTTCTTTCAAGAAGACGATCTGTTAGGAAGTTAATTAACGGCAAAACAATTACGCAAGCAAAGCACGAAACAAATTTAAGCCGTAATCAGACAAGATTTGAGCGCGCTGGGACGGATTTTGAAAAGAGCAAAACAAGTTTAAATCACAAGAGAACGGAATTAATAAATGTCTTTAGTGAAAAGGGGGAAGGATTCAGTTGTTTGCTGCCGTGTCCTCACAGCTGCCTATTGTCAGTTCTGACAGTTTGTATCTAAAGTCTTTAAGCTCCAGCTGAAAATGACACAAACTGTTTGGCTCTGAATAAAAGCGAGTCCTCGTCCTACTGAGCTCCACCTTATTTCTACAAACTGTCAACCTCTTTCCAGGCAACTGAAATAAATTTGACCCCAATAGCTGGATTTAAAAATGGATTTTGGACACATTAGCCAAAAAAAAAAAAAATCAGGTGCAGACTTGAAATATAATAATTCATAAGTATGTTTTAATTAGTGTTTAATCACCAGAAAATAAGAATGATTGTGTTTTCGTTATCTTAGAATGAGCCCTTTATCTTTATCTGCAGAGGGAGCCCATTATGTTGCACCATCATGTTTGTACGGTAGCCCAGAAAGGACAAACCAAACATTGGCCCTAAAGAGTGTCTTTCATGTTTTTCCTAAGTTTAGATTCTCTTGAGAAAACTGAAAGATCTGAAACTAAATTCACACACAAAAAAAGAAAACAGTATTGTTTTGCAATCAAGAATCTGTCCTTGTGCGTGCTCAAAAAATGTCGTAATGCTCACGAGCTGAATATTTTAACTTTTAAGTGAAAAATATTGTTTAAGTTCTTACTTTATAGTTTGAAATATCTCTATAAAAAAGGTGTTATTGTTCCTCTCAGGAGTGTTTTTAAAAAAAATCTAATCACGGTTTCAGGGATTCAATCAGTTATAATTAATATCTGCTTCATAATTAATACACTATTGGTCATAATCAGTTTTTCAGTATATACTAAACACACTACTTACATATCTGGGAAAGGTTTGCTAAACAGGTTTCAGAGTTTTAAGTGCTAACAGATGTGGTTTAATATAACGTGACACCATCCCAGCAAGTGTGTTGCCTCCTTTCAAATGTACCTCATTCCAGCTGTAATTATATTAATGTTGGCAGGTTTGTAATATAAGCAATAAAGTTTTTACCTTCACGTCCTCTCTGGTCATCCTTATTCACATCCTACTGATTTGTTGTCTCCCAACATAACATTAATCCTACATAAACACAAAAATGACACGTTAAAAAGGAGCGAGATGATCACCAGCATACACCAGCTGAACATTAAAATATTTATTTAGTAAAATATTTAAAATAAACAAAACAAAACTACATAAAATTATACAAGGATGTTTAAAGTACCTAACTTTGAAACATTGTCGCTTGAACTAAAAATGATAAAGCATCATGATAAATAATGGTACAATTTTTTGCATGTTTTCATTTTTTTTTCTTTTCTTCTTCCCCCCCTCCCGTTTGAATTACATAAACTTTCAAGTTGTAAAATGCATTGCTACACAGTAATAAAAAAGTGCACACATGAAATTGAATACAGGTTTTTTTTTTGTTGTTTTTTTTTTTTTTGACAGGTCGTACATAATTAAAAAGACACCTTGACTTTTAAAATCGTACCTTTTCTGCAAACACTTGTTAAAATTTGGCGGAAACATGGTTATTTTTTTTTGGCACTTAATTAAACCAATAAAGGGATCGCAGCGCATTCTTCATATTTAGTGGCTTGTTAGTTAGTTTACAGCCAGAAGATTTCTTTTGGTTTTAAGAGTGAAGGCTAACATTGTTTTAAGTAGCATTTTGAAAAATATAAATACTTGTTCTCTACGAGTGGGTAGCAAAGAAAAGTTCTAAAGGCCAAGGTATCCCTTTAATCTTTAAGATCCACTTGTTCATCCCTCTGATTGTGTAACAGGTTGTCTGTAAACAAATTAAGACACTGGAATGACGTACCAAGCTGCAACACTTTTAGCCTTTCTGTTAACTCTCAGAATCACTGACCAACCTTGAAGAAACACTCCTATTTACACTTGAGAATAAATTAATATTGCAATTTCTGGTATGTGTGTGTTCTCTTCATCTTCAAATGTCAAGTTTGCGAAGACTCATTCTGCTGAAGGAATCTCTGGAAATAGAAAGAAAAACATGTTTTTACTTACATGGGAAAAGAAAAATAAAAGATCTGATTTCTGACTTGTAGCCCAGTGATTTTGGCGCAGAGTTGAGAGTTGAAGGCGGGAGAGATGAGTCAAAGATGCTGAGTGAGGTGAATGGACAGGTGTTGACATGCCGGTATTCTAAAAACTTCTACTTTGGCTGACTTATCAACGATTATTTCCACTTTGAAGAACAAATCTGGTTTGTAAGGATGGTGAAGAAAGTGAGGCTTTGCACACAATGAGATCACAACGTCCAGCAGTTACTTTAACACCTATTTTCATCCACAGTTGTGTGACTCTAAAGGCTCAAAACTCAGTGTTTATTAAATCAATATGCAACACCGTTGATGTGTTCCCGCTGCAAACCAGAAGGAAAACTCAATTTTCTATAATTAAGTTGCACACATTGATTATAATAAGTGAATTTATTTATGGAAGTTGAATGTGTCCTGGTTTTCTCTCTACTTTTACTCTTCTTAACTGATAAAACACACTTGCAAAGAAACATTTTTCCATTTTTCTTTTTCTGTCACAGCTGCAGCTAACTATTATTTTCCTGATCGATTCCAGATTATTGTCTTGATTAATCAAATCAATCGTTTAGTCTATAAATGTCAGGCAGTAGTGAAAAAAGCCTGTTGTAATTTTTTCACAGCCCAAGGTGAAATCCTCAAATGTCTCGTTTTGTCCGACTAAGAGTCCAAAACGCCAAAATATTCAATTTACAACTACAGAGAAAAGAAGCTCATCCTCATATTTGAGAAACTGGAACCAGCAAATATTTGATATTTTTACTTAAAGAACGACTAAAATGATTGTTACCGTCAATCAATTAACCGAGTTATCGTTGCTGCTCTACTAAAAACACTTTTAAGTTCCAGAAATTGAGTGACCAGTGGAAACAACACGAATGACACGAGCACACGACTCAAAACAGCGTCACAAAAAGACCAAAACTACCTTGTCAAGCTGTCCGTTTGCTGCATGATGTTTACAGAGCAAAAAACAAAGACTGGTTTAATTTACAATCCGAAACGTTAGTACACTCACACCTGCTCATTCTCGCTCACACACACATACAGAAACAGCGCCCACGTTCACGTCCTACCTGTGTGAGTTGACCTGCAGGACAGGTTTATAAAGCTGAGGGATCTTTCTGTTGATGAGGGGCTGCAGCGACTCCTTCAGGCGGTGGTAGTTCCTCTCCAGCTCCCTCTGGTATTCCTTCTGGTCTGGACCGATCAGGCTCTTGTTCTTACGCAGGGCATCTTCACACCTTTTAGGAGGAAAGTCCATGCGTGCAAACGTCAACGCCAACAGCGACTTTTTGATTTATCACATACAGTCAAAATATCCCTTTTTCAACAACAACAAGAACTCATTATTTCTTGTCCCTCCCTCTCGTACCTCTTTGTGAAGTCTTTAAAGCAGAGCCGTAGCTTATTGTGGTGTCTGTATAGCTTTGGATCACTGGGGATTTCTGACAGGAACACCTGAGCAACCTCCAGAGGACCCTGAGAGAAAAAAAAACAACAGATGATTTGATTAACAATCTATAACTTCACGTAACCTGAGAACCTTCACACACATGCACAGAGAAAAAAAAGGAATAGTAGAACTTGTTTTTAATCATCTCTTGACATCTTTAAGTGTTACCTGGTTGACAGTGGTGCCCACTGATCCCTGCAGGACCATCTGCAGCATCTTGGCATCAGCAGGGTCCTGGTGGGTGGCGAAGGCCAGCTCCTGAGTCTTCTTCTGCATGTCCTCTATTGCCACCTCGATGGGCGTGGAAATGATCTGGAGAGAGACGTAGAAACAAGCGACTTTAGTGATACAGGTGAACGCACATGGCGAGAGTTGAATAGAGAAAAAAAAAGCTCTCTCATCTCTTTTATAGCCATCAAATCTCAAAAATGTCATCCATCTATATCTTTATTAATAATTGTTGAGGTCGACTGCCTGACTGAATGAAAGTGAAGGCTTCAGCAGGTCAGTGCCCTTCAAACTCGTCTCCCCTCCCCCGTTTTGGAAGCTCGTTCACTCACCTCCTCTTTGTGGATGATGTTGATGCGTGTCTTGATGTAAGGGAAGGCGTGGGAGGTGGTGAGGATGGTCTTGCGTTTAAACTGTTCGTGCAGGTCCCCGTGGGCCCGCCCGTCCAGAGTGAAGGGCGTGCAGTAGACGAAACGTCGCAGGTTGTAGTTCTTGTCGAAGTAGGTGATGCGGTCCTTCATCTCGTAGGTGTCAAAGTAAGGCTCCACGTACGTGATCTGGATGAACGCCTGCAGGGAGGAAGATTTATATTTTTAGGTTGTGTTGCTTCAATTCTATTGGATACTCGGACAAGACTGTCAGCTGTCTTCACAAACTCCATTTATCCGACAATAATGTCCGACACAAACCTTATTTGGGTCAAGCTTGCACTTGTCCACTGGGTTGGAGTCCTTAATGACTTCTACCTGGTCTTCTCCAAATCGCTCGCCATAGAAACCCTGAGAAGAAACACAGCACGGAGCCTCATTAATTCTTAGTAGAAGACTATTAACAGCACATATACACACCTGGAAAGTGTTTAGATTACAGATGTGACATCACTGTATCCAACTTTATGACACGTCTTTATGGTGTTTACCTCCAGCCGGTGAGAGATTTCGGCCAGCTTGGTGATGGCGGGCTCTTTGTACACAAACTCCTGCTCATCTAAGTCGCCGAATTTTGAACCATAAAATCCAACTCTGAAGTATGTACCAAACATCCTCTTTCCATCCTGCAGGCAGAGGAAAATACATGTTGGTGCTGAGCAGAAACAGGAATTACATTCATTGCTGAACATTTTTTTATTATTATTTTAATCCATATTTAAAAACTGTAAAAATGAAGAACTCCAAAAGTATCAAATGTCAGACTCCAGACAGAGATGCAGTGGAAACCATCAGCTCTTACAAGCGTGTTGCTGCTCAAGTTGAACATAGTTCAAATTACAACTGCATGACAGCTTTGTTTATGTTGTTTCTTTATATTCTTTCATCAAACAGCCTTTAGCTCACGTGTGTAAGTAGGAACAGTTCACAGGTGAGATGAGGAAGAAAATGTTGTGGTTTACTCATCATCCATACAGCAATCACATCCAACTGCAAATGTTATACAACTAAAATACATAAAAAGGAGAAATAATAGTTTCATGTAACAGGTGTGATTTCTGCTTTTTCTGCTCACTCTCTTGTGATCTATCGAGGTGGATAAAGTGTTTCAAAACAAGCTGATGTCAAATGCGAAGCAGCCGAGAGGTCAGCAACCTCAAGATCACCATCCGTATATTTAGTCAACACTAACCACAATCCCACAGTATGAAGCAGACGTGACATTTTGCATCCGTTTGTAGAAGTTCCACTTTTTACAAGCTTGTTCTACAGCTTCTTCACCTCTACAAGTGAGGACAGGCAGGCAAAGACGACAGAAGATCAGCATGAAACAAACTATTTTAAATCACTCGTTTACCAGCCGGCAGCCTATTCACATGAGTGTAGTAGATTAGTCTCCTAAATGGGTATAATATTCAATTACAGTGAAGTCAACATCAACTCTGTCTTCTTTCATTTTGCTTGTTTTGATAAAAATAGATCAAACTGCACAGAGGGTTGCTAAAAAGCAGCCTTAGATGGCATAAAGCAGCCACAGACGTGATGATCAAAGGGAGAGAACAGAGGAAACATTGAGAGAACAAAACTTAGACCCTCTGCTCTCAACCAAACCCTGACCTGAACCGCTCCAAACCAAAAACCCAACCGGCCCGGTTGTATCAAAGGAACATCCAGTGATAAGAAAAATCACCAAATGCAGAAACTCAGACTTTTGTTTCTACATAGACCTCTACTATCCAAAGAGCAGCTCCATATTAAAATACATAAAGTCAGGAAGTACAGCATGACTGACACAGCTGTGAGAGAACAAGTATGTATTTATGTGTGTGTATGTACAATATGAGAAAGACAGAAAACTGCAGATAAATTAAGGAGTTTTGCTTTAGACTTGTAGTTTAAGATAATCAAATAAGCCCTTTTTGTAGCTACAAGTTTGATGCAAATCTAAAAATACATAAATTATGTACTTCAACTGCTGACTTCAAAAGAAATTAAAGCAGGAATTTAAGAAGCCCTGAAAACTAAGAAACTTACCACAAGACACAATTAAGTAAAGTGGGAAGGAAGGGTCGGCAACCAGGGAAATCAAAAAGGAGAAAACAGAACAAATTTTAATCAGGATTGGGTTCCTCCAGAGAATTTCAAAAACAACACAAACACAAACTAACACAAAAAAAAGATGTCATCATCACCAACAGCAAAATTATCTCTCATTGACTTAGAGAAAAGGATCTAGAGACCATGCAAAGGCAGACAGTTACAAAGAAATAAAAAAAGGTCAGAAAGACAAAGAAGTGAGAAATAAAGATCCACAACCTTCAGAAACACACCATGCACTTTCAGTGCAGTTCCAAAAGGAACAAGGAGCGCTCTGTCCAATTCATGCAACAAACCATGAGAACTTAGAGGTTAATACTGTTAACAAAAGAAAGCAAATGGATGAAAAAAATAAATAAAAATCAGGGGTCGATTTAGTTTGAACTATAAAAAGAAAGGGCAAGAATAAGAACTAATCAAAATCAAAAGGGATAAATCAAGTAATCCTGAGATTACTGTGAGTTGAACCCTCTTGGAAAAAACCTGACTGCCTCAAAAATTTGGTTTCCAGCTTCAAACCAATGCAAGTTTACAACACCTTATGTCTTTTTTTAAAAAAAGCTCATTTAATTGTGTGTGGAAAGAATGACCGGTGACTAAAGCAGGGAGGCTAGCAGATAAAAACAGTGCACTGAAATCGAGCCCTGGGTTTGAAGATGAGATGAGATGAAGTGTGACAGCGGACGATGCCAGTCGACGTGTGTGTTCTGACTGACACACCAGCAGACAGACAGAAGATGAGGACGGGGGGGAGGGGGGAGAGTGCGGATTGTGCGGGTGATGCATTCACTGAGACTTTTGTCATTAGTGTCAGACACTGTGGCTCCCATGCACAGCCTACCAACACTGTCAACGTTCAAAAAAAACACAAGCTCCTCTTGCAGTAGTGAGAGGAAGGAGGCGACAGGAAAACAGTGAGGGTGTTGCTGTATGTACAGCAGGTGTCCCCAGTGGGGGGGGGAGCAGACAGTTGACATTGTCTGCAGGTGTTAATGGATTGGATGTATGTAACAAAAGCATAGAGAGCAACAGAATGCCCACGGCTAGCAAATAAAAAGATGAAGAGTAGATAAAAATAAAAAAGTACATAAAGATAAACAACATGAGCAGGGCCAAGCAGGAACCGTTTAGCTACCTACCTCCCAGCCAGTACTCTGTGTGACAAAGAGAATACAGGACATGTGAACGACAACACACACACACACACATACGACCCCACACACAGTGTAACACTCACACACAGTGGTGTTACAGCGAAGGGGACCGACTCTTTGAATTAAATCCGAGTTACTAGCAGTCGACCTGGAGCGCAGAGCAACTGGCCTCTGACAGAAATATGAAAACTTTTTCTCAAGCAAACATTTTATCTTTAATAGCATGAAGCATTTTTTTGCCACAAAAAAAAAAAACACAACTGGAGTCTCTTCCCACATCTCATGCATCCTCAGTTTCATACTTTACGAGTATAATAAACGCATGCAAGGTATCTGACAAAGAATAAATAAATAAATCAATAAGTACACTGGGATTAAAAATGCCAAATAATGAAATCATGCAAAGCTGTGTCTGTGTAAAGTCTAATGTTTGTGGAAACATGAGTACATTTCCAGGATATTTTCAGTTGTGTTTGGTGCCCAGTTATCGTTTCACTTGTATCAAGTCTGATAAATGCAAAATGTTCTGAAGCATTGTATACGAGAAGTGTTTCTAACTATCCTTTGCACCTAGTATCCTATTGTGAATGAATCTTAAGAAACTTAAGCCTTCCTTCATAAATGTGAAAAAAAAACAATCTAGTTTGTAACCTAATGTAACCCAGATGTGATCTTTTCATAGCAGGAAACTCAACATCATATCTGGGTTACATTGAACTTCTTTTCTCTTCTGGTTCTTGTATAAATCCAGAAGCTGCTTCACACCTTCAGCTACTGGAGCATAAAGAGGAGAGCTACACTATGTGTGTGTGTGTGTATTTACCTGATGTACAATTTTGCCAAAGGCTTCCTGTAGTTTACCATGAATGGTGGCTAGCTTCTTTGCGTCTCTGTTGGCTTCGTGGATAGGGATCAGTACCTTGTACACTTCGTTTACCGCCTCGTACATGCCAGCCTGAAGGGGAGTGCAAGACAAACCTTTATATAGTACAAAATAAACACCTTAAAAACATGACTTAGGAAGTTACACGGGCATCTGACTTCATCCTTTGTATGTTACGTGCTGAATACAGAGCTTCTGTGAAAAAGATTTTGGATAAATAAACCTCTGAATGCAGTTATTTTATTTTATTACCAGCTCTTGTTTTCATAAAAATGTTACTTACTTGCTCCAAAAAAATCCCTGACTTCATCAATAGCATCCTTGTCAACATCCATCCATCTAATCACCCATCTACCCTTCTTTTATTCTCACCATGGAGAAGGAGGCAGCAGCCTGCTCCAGGAGTCCCACAAGGCCGATTTCAGTGAAGTATTTCCCTGAGCAAATGCCCTCCTCGTCTGGGGACACCACGTCATCAGAGACAGCAGATTCCTCCAGCACGTTGGAGGAAATGTTCTGGAGCACATATGCACAAATACAAGAAAGGTGACACAAGTACACACATTAGTGTACATTTCTCGTGCTAAAGAGTTACAGTACAGTACAGCTATCCAGAAATGTCCTTACCTGGAAGGTGACACAGCCGACAGGTAGATACTTGCGGTCCTCCAGCATGCTCAGGTATTCTGCTACCAAGGCAGCGCTGTGCACCAGACACTGGGCAGCCTCAGCGTGGTTGTTCCTCTCCGAGTGCTTTCCGGCCATGTTCTGGAGCCATGTCAGCCGCAGGTCTGGTGATGTCTGGTAACCTTTAGCAATCCTGCAGATGTACAAGGAAGACCACACGCAAAAGCACACAAACAACAAGATATTGATGATCACAGTGATGAAATACACTTGAAAGCAATTCAAGAAGTGTTTGCTTGAATGTGCATGTGTTCTGTACCTGTACATGAGATCTATGAGCATCTCAGGATCTTCCTGGTGTTCCTTCATCTTCACTGTGTCAGACAGGATCATGTGCAAGTTGAAAACAAGGTCTTGGACCTGGAACAAAAGAGTTTGAGTTAAATAGGGCGGTTCCCCAATATTTTATCTTAAAAATAAGAAAAAAATAAGGATTTGGTTGTAAAGTGGAATACACATGTAAAATGAGTAAATTAGTATGAAATAAATAAATAAATCAACTATCAGCAGTAAGTTGTCAGCCAATTCACAGGCTTCTTTACGCTCTGACTGACAACAGTACCTGATCTGGAAAGGTGGTTTCCCTCAGCTCCAGGTCCTCCTCTGCGTAGGTGAGGATGGTCTTTAGAGAGCGACGCAGGAACTCCTCATTAAAATTCTGCGATGTTCCCACCAGCGAGGACAGAGACATGGTCACCTGCATCTTCACCCTAGCGAAGTTCTGAGAGTGCAAACACACAAAGAGAAGAAAGTCTGGTCAAGTCAACTGGTGTTTATTTGACAGATATGGACAGTGAGCAGAGCAGAAATCCCTTCTATCTTGAAAAGGTCTTTGTTTGAAAAGTGTTCCTTCACAATCCCAAGACAGATGATGCATGCACCATTAATTGGGCCTAAACTGAACCGCTGTGGGAAATGTTTGGATTTGGAACAAATTTGGAAATACAAAAACAAATAAAATTGAATAGCTAAGAACTGGCCAACCATACAGGAACTTTTTTTATCAACAAATGTTATCCATTAAAATAAAGGCAAAATACCAACACGCATCATTTTGTCTTGTAAAGTTTTAGTTCTGCATTTTACTCACGTTGCCAATCTCAAAGTTTTGCCTCATGAGGAGGTAGAGGGAGGCGCTGGCGTGGGCTCTGATAGTACTGATGCTGCTGCTGCAGCTCCTCAGCAGTCGCAAACACAGGTCAGCACACTGCTCTGTCTCCTCCTCAAACAGCAGTTCAGGAAACTACACAGGCAGAGAGAAATACACCCAAATTGAAACAATATAGACAGATACATTAAGTACAATGTAAGGATGAAATGAAACAAAACACTTGAATAAAAGTCAAGTAGTCTCACCTTAGACACCAGTGCCCTCTGTGTGGCAAAACAGTGTTGGAGGTAGAGGGCGCTCTGGTTGCAGGCCATGCTGTGGAGCAGAACTTTCAGCACCCCACCCAGGATACTCTCCTTAGACTCCGTCACCGATACCGTCTGGAGGGAGAGGGAGAGTTCCCACGATGACAGACAGAAAACAAATATTACAACAAAACGCAAAATGTTCAAGCTCTGGATCTGCATGTTTGGTTTTTATGTATGCTTGTTAACTAAAAGATATTTGTGAGTGTATCCGTGCATGTTTGCATTGTTCATTTGCATACCTGTACAATGATCTCCAAAGTATCAAGAATAATTAAGTTGGCCTCCGTGGCGAGGTTACCATCGATAAGTGCTTCGTGTTCCAACTCGGCTCTGGTCCTACAATCAAGAAACCATAAACCACAGTCACAAAATGATTAATAACTCCCCGATTGCGATGATGATGATATACCCTTGAATGTTGCATGAGCTTTCCAGTCACCAAATTCAAGCCATTTCCCAAAATCACAAACAATGCAGGAGTCTTTGTGTGGAAGAAAAAGGTATGTGCTGAGTACATTTGTTTTTCTCCTTTTCTTTAAGTTTAACGGTTGTTTTCATACAACGGCAGCACAAAGTTTATTAAATCTGTTTGTCTTCATCCATGTTAAATCCAATAGTACACTACAAGATGCCTTTTAATCTGCATCACATAGTCCTCAACCTTTTCAGACAATCCACAGCAACCACATGTAGACAGTTAGGTTAAATCTATCATTAACCTTACAGAGAGTTAAGAGGTTAGAAGAGATAGAGGAAGCTATTCTTCATTATTTAGTGAATTAACAGCTAAGTCATTCATTTCTGGTCTGCAAGCTGGCACACTAGGCCTAATGATTAGATATCTTCATGTCTTAAAAAGGAATCTGATCTGTTATTTTTCAATCGAACAAATCATCTACAACAAACAACAACAACGTCTACATTCGTCTTGCTTTTTGCTGCAGGAGCAACCAGGGAAACACATGAGACGATTCAGAGCCCCAAAAAACAAGAAGCACACTGGTTAAAAAAGCAAAAACAGACCCACTGCAACCACTACCAACCCTGAGACAGACATGGTTACCGGGGGCAGGGGGACTGATTGGGATGGGGGGGGTTTGAAAGGTCAGAATCAGGATCAGGGGGGTCTTCTGATGGTGCATTCATGAGCATGTGTGAAAAAAAACTGGAGCTGAGAAATTTTATTATTAGGAAATTAAACACGGACATTCATTTTGAGTCCATTGCAACGGTCAAATTTTCCACATGCATGTGAATACACCATAATCAAGGAACTAAAGCAAAAGGGAATTCAAAAGGAGCACACAGCAAATGTGGACCATACAATACCTGACTGATCTGTGACTCCTACATAAACACACAGCAACATGAGAGAACAAATGGAAATTAACAAAAAAAAAAAACAAAGGTTGAAGCTGAATTAACAAAAGAACAGATGAAAACAAAAATTTACACCCAAAAAAAAAGCACAAAATTGTATCTTTTGTCACCATTTGACAAAAAAAGGTATAGTTCCAGCAACATAAGATACAAAACTGTGTTTTTTTTTTTAAAGTGCATGCAACACAGATATCTGTAGTTGCTGGCCAAACATGGAAATACTCACATTTGGATTTAGACTGCAATGATATTTTAAATAAATCAGATTCTGTTCATATGTAAATCCAGCAACACATATGGAAAATAAAAAATGAACAATGAAGGGGCTTCAGCACGACTTGATGATCATGATGACATGTATTACTAGATGGATTTTAGCTGTCATATCATGTTTAGAGGATTAAAAGATGATCGTTTGAACACGTATTTCACACTTGAACATTTTTACATAATGTAGTTGTAGATGCTTCTAAATGATTCTACTTATAAAAATGGAAATGGAGCACATGAGGAGCTTGATATTTAAAGTGGGGGATGAATATTTTTATGCATATTTGTGAATTACTTGCTTATTGTGCATTATGTACATCTTTCGTACTAAAATAATCTTTGAGAGTCTTGTTTTAGAGAACAAAAACCACAGAAGAGGGTAAAATAATCAGCTTAGGGTGTCTTGGGAGTTTTTGTGAGACATACAGTACCAGACAAAAGTACAGACACGCCTTCCCATGACCTTGGATGAGAAAGTGTATACAAACTTTTGACTGGTATGGTACATCAAGAAAATAAGAATTAGAAAAGTGGATTAAGGCTAAGACAGAACGTACTTGTCCATCTTCTCACTGTTCTGTCTCCAGTGGGTCATGTCCTTCCTCCAGCGCAGATTCTCCTGACTGCCAAAGGCGCTGCCAGATGGACTCCGCTCTGAATGGTGGCAAAAGGATTGTTTGCTTTTTATTGGTGGTGAAAGAACGAGTGTGTACACAGTGAAACGTGAATGGCTTTGGCTCGATGGCTGTAGCTTTATCTACAGGACTATTGAAGCATGTGTGGAGGATTTATGCTACACATTTGTTAGTAATGTGGTTCTTGCTTGTGTGTGTGTGTGTGTATTCCCAGGATATGCATGTGCGTGTTAGTGGAATGTGTGACATTGTGCCCCCACCTAGCTGTCCGCGGCTGCGTCGTACCATCTCCTGTCTCGCCCCGATGCTGCCCAGTATGGCCTCCTCCAGCTTGGCCTTCATGTCTTTGGACTTCTTAAAGGTCAGGCTGTTCATTCGCTCAAACGCCTTCTTCCCCTGCATGGTGAACACAACATGGGCCTTGTATCCATGACGCAGAGGGTGAGCGGACGGATAGAGAACACAGCAGGGGAAGTTATTTGCAGCAAAGCACTCAGCAAGCAAAGCAAGTTAGTACTACAAAAGCAAATGTGCCAGCAAAGAAAAGCAAACAGCGAGCAGATAGCAGAGCGGAAAGTGCTTGAAACACACAGACAGAAATAGATGGTTGTAGCATAGAAAGTGGTAAGTTGGCGGATTTTATTATTTTAATCACCACACTCACTAGCCAAAGCATATTAGCTGCAGAGAAAGTGAGGAGGATATACTTCATACCACAAATATAACAGTTAATCTCGTCAGTCAGTGAGTGTTATCAGCGTTGGTCTTACCTTGTACTCAAAGCAGGAGACGCAGAGGTAGAGGAGATCAAGCAGGCGGTTCAGCTGGGACACCGACAGGTCTGTGAACCACTTCTGTAACACCAGCTCGTCGGCGTTCTTCAGCACCCACAGCAGACAGATGAGCAGACTACGACTTGACTCAGCCGAGAAGCTTCCGTGCTGACGACTCGCCTGAGGAGATGGACCAGAAAAACAAACACGGAAAGAATCAAAAGAAGAGAGGAATGATAAGAAACAGCTCAAACAGCTTATGGTTTGTTTAAGATTTTGGAATAATCTACAGTAGTGGTAGGATTATTAATTATAGAAAACTGTGTATCACAATTTTAGGGGCAATTTGGCGATATTTAACTCTGCTCTATTGTAGGAGAGAAGGAAGGAGAAAAAGCATAATTTGGAGAATCACTATGTCATTAATCACTACGTTACCTGCGAGTTGAGCAAGAAGCTGCTTGGTCGGGAGATTGGAGAGGCAGTGCAGGTGCCTGCTATCGCCATGGCAACCGTCTGACTGATCATGCTGTTACCCTCTCCTTCTACCTCTTCACCACCGCCGCCCACCGCTGCTCCCTGGTGACCTCCTGGCCGACCCCACTGGTTATGGGACTCTAGTGATGCAAAAATGAGAGGCAAAAAAAGTTTGAATGATCAGTGAACATTACTTGGAGACATCACAGGCCTTACCAAAAGAGGCCTGACTTTTTCAAACCACTTCACAAACATGAGTTTAAGTGACTGTTGACATTCAAACATTTATGAACGTGTAATTTCAATATGAGCCTAAGGAACATGTTCACTAGGCTTGGGGCTTTAAGGAGAGATAAAATGTCATATAGAGATGGAATGAGGTTAGAAATCAGCTGGTACATTAAGTTAGAGGGCAGCATCCTTTAGATGTCAAATGATAACCCCATCCGATCCAAAGGATATGATATTAAAGGTCACACTGTAACTTTAGAGCTGCATTTGTTTGAAATAGACTGGGGTATTTGGCTGGTTGCCACATTAGGTTTCATTACATTACTCAGATTGTGTACTGCCGACTGAACAATGGAAAGACAGCTGGATATGATAAGTGACACATTTGACAGTGGGAGAGAAAGAACAAAGAAGAGGAAGATGAAGTATAAATATCAGATTTGTTTTAGTTTTCAAAGAGAAACCATTTAACTCTTGAAAAAACAATCCACTGTTGTAGTTTTTGCATCTCGGGTAATAAGCTTGTTAAAAATGTTGCTCTTAATCGGTACCTGTAAAGTCATGGAGTTGTGGTAGCGTTTCCATGACAATGCCAATCAGAGGGAGGTAAAGCATGGCGACCCGGGCCTTGACCTCAGGATCAGCGTAGCGCGGGTCAGAGTCATGGCTGGACAGGAGGTTATGAACGACACTGACCACTTTCTTATGCAAACCAAACATCCTAGAAAACAGAAAAGAAGCAACAAGAGGCAAAATTAAAAACATGAGACCGATTTAACACCCACTTACACGCCGACTTGTACTCTCAGATCTGCAGACCAGCTGTTGCTGTCGATCTCAAAGGCAAGGCTTGAGACAGAGGGTAGTAGGCCATTTACCGTAAGGGCTCCAAAACTGTGGGATTACTGCCTATTGAGAGTCAAAAAAGCTACCTCAGTGTCCTCTTCTAAAAACTAATTTTTATAAACAAGTTCTCCTTTTTGTTTTACGCTTTTATTGATTTATTTATTCTTAATTAATGCTATTAATTGTTTTTTAACCTATGTTTCTATTTCTCAATTGCACTGAAATTATTCTAATTTGTTATTGCACTGTGTTTTCTGTTTTTATGTCTGTGAAGCACTTGAATAAATTTGATTATTTTATTCTTATTTTATTTTAAATTTGAAAGGACAAAGGGTGACAAAAACACACATTAAAATAATCTTGTATAACCATAACTCAATCCCACGCTTTTATAACATGTACACACTCATTTACGAGTCAGCAAGCTTATCTCTCACCAACAGAATGAGAAATGCTAACCTTCTTTTCTTTACAATATATGGCAGTTTACTGCATATGAGTCCTGCTCAAACAGACAGACAGACAAAGACACAAACAATGACACCCATCCATAAAAATTACATGATTTGTGAGGACCTTCCATTATCATTCCTTAATCCCTGAAACTCAAAACACCATAATTCTGACCCAAAAAACCACATCCTCACTCACACATAACAACTCTTACACATACACTAACCCTTCATTGTCTGGGTCCAGTATTACAGACAGTTCAGATAGTACCAGTCCAGCCAGATAGTGTTGCTCTCTGAAGGGGACAGACAGCTCAAACATGTTGGCTATCTTTTGGTCTTGGACATGTGTAGAGAACCCAGAGCTCTGTGGCAGAGAAGGGAGGGGAGTTACAAAGGGAAAACCAAGCAAGAGAGACACCTTTAATATTTTATCTGCGTTTACTTTGACTATAACTACAGTCAAGATGATTTGACAAGACACAAGTGCACAATTTCTCTCCGTCCCTGTTTGTCTGACCTGTGAAGTTGCTGAAGAGACCGAAGGGGAAGGCGAGGCAGGCGGAGTGAGCAGGCTGCAAGGCAGGTTGAGGGTGACGTAGTGTTCATGGCTGCAAACAATTCTCAAGAAATCAAGCCTCAAAGACTCCAAAGTTGGGTTCTGCAGAGTGTAAAGCTTTGTGGACACCTGGAGAGACGAAACAGCCCATATGAGTGTGAGAAATACATCGTAAAAGAATGGGAGTGCTGTCAAAATAACTGAAGATCTTGAAACATAAATGAGTCCTTGATGTATTCTTAGTGCTGTAAAGACACCTGAAATGCTTTTCAGGAATCTAAATAAGGTATTTACCTGTTTCCAGTATGCCCTGATAAGGGTGAAGACAAAGCCTCTGTCCATGACCGACAGCAAATCATTAAGAAAGAAGGCCAGGCTTGTGTTTAGTCTCTCCACCAGCTCCAGATCCTGATGATGACAAACACAAGTCATAAACTAGAACAAAGAATCAGCTGGAACATGATTTCTGCTTCATTACATTCTATGCACTATGAACCAAACACATGCCTTTTAATCTCAAACCTATTGTGCTACATTATCTCTACTATCTCTGTGTCCAAACTCTACACAACATACATAATAAAAATCTGCTTGGAATTAGTGTGTAATATGGATTTGTTAGGGCTGTAGAAAATCTTGGTCGACTAAAATTGTAGATAATCTTCAACTAATCGATTAGTCGGGGAGGCGGAGGCAGACGGGACAGAGTGCACAGTGGACTCAGCAGTCTGTATTTCTCTGTTTTGCGTCTTCAGGTCAGACCGACCCAGCAGTATAACTTAACAGAGTTGCTTGTTTCCCGGGCAACAGCGGTTCACTCACATCCTGAACAGCGTTGCACAGACTCCCAAACACTAAATATTTCTGAATGAGTGGATATTTGGCGTTAATTCTGGCATTAAAAAATATATTTTTGGCCTGGCGGGGATTCTCATTGATATAATTGTAGCAGAAACACTAATTCAATAAAGTACGTTAACGCTCAGTAATCGTTGAGTACAGTTAGACCCAGAAGTCTCCGTGAGTTTGGGCGAGTTCAAAGTTGTGAAATCAACGGGGGTGTTCTGAATATGTGTCCACAGGTAATTTGTTAGTCTGTCCCCCACCGCAAGAAATAATGGAATAATCCCAGAAAGCTGCTGATGTAGCACTTTTCTCCTTATGAAAGTAACACAGAGATTAGTTGATCAATGAGAATTTAGTTGGACGAGAGCATATCGACCAATTAATCGACTAGTCGACCAGCAGACTACAGCCCTAGCATTTTTGCTTTATTATTACTATATATTATTATAATTTATTAGAGCCAAAAGCAAATATGTAGCAAAAACAAAAAATTGTGAAACACAACATGCTAACACATCGTATACACTCTATAACTCTGGACAGACTAATATGTTAAATTCCTATATTACTTTAACTTTCAGGAAATATTCCCTGACTTTCCGTGCATCCACACAACATTTAAAGCTCCATGATATTCCTGAAGTTACATGTCCATTGCGAGCCTTGTAATAGCATGGGGCACTTCACCAGGTCATTAGTTACCTTCTGGAAACGAGACACGATGTCACCAGCGATGGTGCTGACCAGGGCTGTGATGTCATCCATAAAACGTTCTGGGAATCTGTTCTTTCTGGGCGACTCTAAACGGTCGGCGAAGTACAGGTGGTGGATTATGCTCTTCACCTGTGGTTAAAGTGTTTATCAGGATCAAAACACAGCATGATGTCATGTCTAGTATGATTATGTATTTTATAGGGTTTCCATCTGGGTAAAACCCATTTTTAAGTGTTTTCTTACCATGAGTTCAAAGAAAAACCAGGCCTGTTGTAAAGCGCCTTCCCTGACGCTTCCACTGCTTACCACCCACTGGAGGGCCAACTCCTCATGGAAGAGCTGGGCAGGACGGGAACGTAGTGTACACAGAGAAAGAGGTGGAGATGGATGGTAAGAGAGGGAGAGGGAAACAGAATGTAATAAAGCCAAACAAAGAGAAAGTGAGACACCAGGAGAAGAGACACTGTCTAGCTTAACTTTAACTATATGTAGGTCTACATGTTGTGAACTTGTGAACAGATCAAGGTTCCAAATTGAGTAACTTAATGGGGATATGACATGAAATGAAAGCGTCCCTTCAAACAATCATTGTCGCTGTCTTTATCTCAAATGAACCTGGTGACAGGTATTAATTGTGGAACCCAAAATACTAACAATTATTAGCAATATTATTCTCTAGTCCAGTAGAGCTCCTGCACCCCCAACACTGAAAATTAACTTGATTAAGACAAAGTGAGAGTATATAAGATCTTACAATTCAGGTTATCGACTCAAGAAAATCTAAATTCATACACTAAAAATAATCACAAACATATAATTTTCAAATGTGTGCAAAAAATTTTACTTTTAAGACATGATGAGAAAATACACACTTATCACCATGCAAATTCAAGTGTTTCAAACTTGACTTCTGATAATGCTATATATGGCTGAAAAATGTCTTTTACATGAAGAGAGAAAACATCCTTTTTTGCATGATGAGAAGAATGTATTAGTCTTCATTTCTCCCAAGAGTTATGTATCTATATCTTTTCATTTTCTGTGTGTGTGTGTGTGTCTTTGTGCAAAACCAACATTCAACAGTGTCTTGCTAACATACTGACTCTAGACCACAGTCTGGAAAGTCTTCTTTACTTTTGTTGACATATCAAAGTGAGGGGATATCCAAATTTTAAATTGTTATGATTTAAAAATTTCTACTTCTTTAAAGTATAAATATTGCCCACCAAGTATGGCTCAGTACTGACAAGTAAGTTGACTCCATTCATGAAGGAAGAAGTGAAATGCAGCTGAAAATTCTGGGGAAAAAAGCTAGTAAGTAGACCTTGAATTAAGAGTCTTTTTGTGAAACAACTACTTTAATATTGGTATATTCCATAGAGGATTGTGACCTAATAGCTATTTAAATATGAAGTAGCCACCTCTATGTATTTGTGGTTATCTCTAGTGGTGTAATAGCAAACTGGAAGGCACACTGTGATGCACTTTCTTGAACGAAAACCAAACACAGTTTGCAATGTTCTAGGGTATAGTACACAATAATTTTAGACTTCCCAGACTAAGCGGATGTAAAAACTCCTTGATACATTCAAAACAAGAGGCAGATCAGTGACATTCAGCATTCAACAAGACTCCACAACCACCAAATACAACATAAACCAATCCAGAGGCACACATCCACAGACAAGACAGGTGAGGAGGCGAAGAAGAGGTGGGTGGGGTGGGCTCCTCCCCCAGTGCAAGTGGCTCTACCTTTTTTGTGGGCAACCGTCCTGTTAAAGTTTGCAAGAAACTGGCGCTCTCTGTGTGCGAAGACATGCGATTGCCACAGCGCTCCATGGCCTATGGGTGGGATGAATGGAACGGTGACAACAAGGTTAGTGGAGGAGCAACAGGAGCGTGGGGTTGCACCTTTTTCCTCAGCACACAGGGAAATGTGTCTGCTGGGTCACATCCTCACACACACACACACACACACAAACAAACTAAACACACACACAGAAACACAAACTTGCACACCTTGGTCTCTCACACTGTCAAACATGAAGACACAAAACAATTAAACAGGACAAGGCTACAACACAAGTGTTGTACCCGTAATCTAAAACATTCTGAAACATAACTATCTTGATACATTGAAGGCGGGATGCAAAATGGCTGCATGATGGGCCATGAGATCAAGCAAACACATCAGATTGTTTTTCTCTTCCTTGATGTTACAGCCATTGCTTAATGGTGTGCCATTTTGCATCCCTCCAGGTGAGTACAGTACTTTTGAAAATGTAAAAGTTCCTCTTCTGAAGGTCTTATTCTTGGTAGGCAGCCTAACGTAATGCTCCATTCCAGGTTAAATGCTGACGTTGTCTTGTCAGTGTAGCCATATTTATTTTTATGTAATAATCTTAGCTGTGATTGTACGATTACAAAATGCAAAAATTAAGTGTATATTGGTTTCTTAATATTCATAAATCTGGATGTGTAAATTAGTGACAAACAAAGGTTAATGTCATGACAACTTAACATGACGGAGGACATGACATCACATGAAGATGGGGAAGTGGAGCAGACAAAAGAACGCACACATGGAGACAGACACACACTCACGCTCACAGATATACCATGCTCCAGTGACACAGTGAGTGAATCTAGGTTAGTACAAAGTCATGCAGGGAAGTTAGTTGATAGTGGAGACTATGAGGTTAAAGCAGAGAGACTGAATAGTTGCGCTAGAAGCGAAAAGGTGCTTGAAGAGAAATAATAGATGAAATAAAATGAATGAAAAAAAAAACTCTCTATTGCTGATGAAGATGGTTTCTAACACTACTCTTTTTCTCTACTACTCCAACAATCTTCTCAAACACAAACAGAAGACGGCATGTCCCTGTTTCAGGTTTGCATTAACTGACCACTGTAAAACCAGAACGGCCAACAAGCTTCACATGGAAAGAAAAGGAGGCTTACGATGTCCATGGATAAACTCTGGTATCGATTAAAAACTGGCACAGCAGTATTTGGATTTATGTGTCTTTTCATGCAGCTACTGAGAAAAAGAGAGGTGTTAGATGTGATAAGCAACAGCTGAAACAGTAATATGACAGGTAGAGGGGTCATGGAGGCGGCTGTGACTCCCATGTATGGGATCATGGGAGGGTTGTGGTTGTAAGTTTAGCAGAATACTGTAATATTCTAAAGTTTTGGTCTTTTTTTTGTCTTTGCACTACACTAGCCACTTTGTACGCAGTTTGGAGAAAAATGGTTGGCAATCATAGTCATGTGACTTCAAACTACTAGAGGCTGCTAGAGCTGATAAATGCAGGATGTGATCATGACAACACGAAAAAGAGAACATTATAAATACCCATTAGGGAGGGTTGTCCATAACAATCACGTTCCTTTCTAGCAAAGTACAAAAATAAACCAAAACTCCAAATATCCCAGTATCCCTTCAAGGTGAATAGGGTGAGTTATTTTTTGTAGTGAGCAAAGTGGAGGACGGGGCATTCATAAAACCACCTGCATGGTTTCTGGAGCAGACCCAGGGCTGGATCCCCAGGGGGCACTCTTACAGCCCATGGTGTGTACCCACGAGTTGGAGCGGTCTAAGCCCTACGTTGCCAAGGTCAAAGGACACAAGGCAGGCAGGAAGCAAGGGAATGAGCGAGCAGCACGGGGGAAGGAGGAGGGAAGGAATAATCACAGGTTAAAGAGGTTAAGAGGTCAGGACTGCTGGAAGATGCCAATGGTCCAAAAAAAGGTCAGCTGTCAGTAAATAAAAAATCCAAATCATCACCACAGAAGAGCAAAGCAAATAGGTTATATATCTCTCTCTCCCTTTCTTTCTCTGTGGTAAGAATTAACTTCCCCTCCCTCAGAAACAAAAGAAGAAAGGTTTAGTCAAGTATTAGCAGAAAAGGGAACATTCATCAAACAAGGGGCTGCATCCATCATACCACGGTTACAAGTTTAGCAAGACCATTAGAAAGGCACATCACATCAATCACCCACTATTCAGGTTCATTTTGGGTTAAAACAAAAAAAAAATAATCTGAAGTGGAAAAAAATCACAAATTATACTAGAAAAAAATACACAACAACATAAACAAAATAAAAGGCAACAAAGAAAGCCAGTGGAGACTGGAAAGACTGAGCTATTGTTTATGTCTTCGAAAAGATATATGACTATTGAAACAATGTGCTATTGTATCTTCTTGACAGCATCTGTTTCACTTCTGTGTTGCCTTTCACAACATGCACACACTGAGCATTATGTGTCCATGCATGTAGCCTATGTGTGTGGGTGTGTGTATATGTGTGTGTGTGTGTGTGTGTGTCAGGCTGCTGTTACAGCGGTTAGAGAGATAAGATGTCCGAGCTTGTGTTTACGCATTGATATAGGGTTTACATGTTGATAAAACGGGCTCCTGGGTCACTGCGCACATGGAAGGGCCTCTGCTTTGATGTGGGTTAAGATTTATAGATTCGGTACAATCAGCTTACACGAGCCGTCTAAAATAAATCACAAATCAATGAGAGCTTCTGGACTACAGCAGTGTTTAATATTTAACTCTTGATATCCACATGCAATGTGGGCATGGCAGCCAAACAGTGCAGTGGGGCAAAGTGCTCAAAACATCTATCACTGCTGTATCCATCCACATAAACAAAATAACAATAACTTCGTCTTTTTTATGCTTTCATAGAAAATCACCTGAATCTCAAAATTACTGCGATAAAATAAATTACAAGTTCATTGCAGACACTGTTTGATAACCTTACCTTGCTGCCAATGATGGAGCGGACCTCATCGTCTGGAGAGGTAGGTGTACCGGAGATGTCAGGGTTACTGTTGCTAAGGCTACGGGAACGGTTGAGGTTGAGGCTGGCTGGTCGAACAGCTGAGCGAGCCATGGTGGCATAGTGAACCGAACCTCCCAGCCCTCCTGGGCCTGGGACAACACACAAAAATGAAAAATTGGACAACTGGAATGTGAGGGGAATAATTACTATTATGAAGCCACTGGAAGTCCACTAACATGGTGGTTGCGTGACTAACTCAACTCACCACCACTAAACAAGAAGTCATTGAACCAAACCACAACGCTTCACGTTCCAGTTGGTGAACCCAGATGTTAAGTGCTTCAATAATATAAATCAATAATAAATGTATATAATGGTTTATGAGCTATTATGCAAGGTCTGCAGGAAGTCATGTCATCCAAAACACAAACCAAAATGCCTTACCAAAATGCAATACTTGTCATTTAATTTCAGAGGGAAAAACAATTATTCAGAGATTAAGATGCACAGTGGTGGAACATATCTACCTGTTAAAGATGAGTTGGGGTCTGTAGTGGGCAGGCAGAGGACAAAATGGATGTGGGAGGAGAAAAAGCAAAAGATAAAAAGAAATAGAAGAAGAAAAATTATGGCAGGTAGGTTTGATCACAGACACCCAGTGAGGGTGAGACGGGGGTTGGATGAAGTTAACATAAAAGTAGAAACCAGAAAAACAGATATAGAATAAAGGAAAATGTCAGGAGGCTAAAAGTATTGCTCCTTAAAATACCTGGCGAAGGTGAGTTGGGGTCAGCACTGGGCAAGCGGAAGACGTAGTGGATGTACGAGGACAGCAGGCTGTTGCGGCCATGCATGTCCTGGCTGGTGTCCAGGTACTTGTGAAGACGATTCACTATGGATGCCATGACTTCGAAGGATGCCTGGCCCAGATTCACTAAACACACACACACACACACACACACACAGGTTCAGACAGAAGCAGAATGGCATGTATGTAAAAATGTAGACATGGGCAAACTGCAGTGCAGAAACACACAGTTGTGTGTGTGTGTGTGTGTGTGTTCTGTGAGTGCACAGGATCACTGTAAAGCACTGCCTCTAATGGCTTTTTAATTAACTGTACCTATCTGTCCAGCAATGACCGGCGGTCGCACCACAAGCAACACCAACTTGTCGAGCAGAAGGTGAAGGAATCGAACCACTGGCTCCAGCTGGGAAGAGTTGAGTGCTGCTATACTGGACTTGAGCTCAGTCTCCAGGTTGTTCTCCATGATGCGCATGTCTCCTATCCTGACTGGGAACATGTGTTCATCCAGGGCATGTACCAAGGCGAAGAACTTATCCAGGTACTGGTCCTAGAGCGAAAAAGTGGGAGGGATGGATGTTCAGGGGAAGAGAGAGAGAGAGAGAAATTTTGATGAAAACAGATAGAAGACAAGGCAAAAAGGATAGAGAAAAAAGGGGATAGAGAAAGAGAGTGATGGTAGAAATACAGAATCAAAGAGGAAAAGATAGAGATAACGAAGATAGATGCAGGGAAAAGAAAAAAAAAAAGAGAAGAAACAACATGATGTTAGAGGTAGAGAAAGATTAAGGGGAAAAAAAACCCATAAAAGGGAAAAGGTGTCAAAAAACAAGAGTAAGCTTGGATCTACTCGTCCTTAACTCTGCGCCGGCAAGTTGGCTCACTGAGTGGAAACCGCAAAACGAACATTACTACAAGAACACAGTAGAATCCAGCAAGTCTAATCTGCGCCAGGAGCAGTGATTTATGAGCACATTAGTCCCAGTTAGGCTCCTAGGGACCACAGTCAAGCACTCCACACTACGGCCAACACAGAGATGGAGTAGACCTCAATAATTTACTGGCGTGGTGAGCCTTACCCACTAATGGACTGGTACTTGGGAGGAATTACTATTTAAGTGTGAAAACACTGTGTGGTTGTTTCTTCTTACTTACTTTAATTGAAATTTTAAATGATTACCTATGTGTGATGCTTACAAAAACAATCCAATTGTACATATTGCAATAAAGCTGTTCTTCTTCATTCATGAAAAACAAGTTCTTTTGGCAAAATGAAATTTGGTTTTCATTTACCAGCAGATGATATCAACATGAAAGATGGGTCAGAGTAATGAAGATGAAAGGTGATGAGGATCAATCCCCGTTACCTGTGTGTGGATGGTTGAAACAGCCACCACTTCCACATTGAATACTCCTCGATGGTTGTCCACCCACTTCATCCCTGGTAGAGGAACCTGAAGTACAGTAATACTCGAGTAAATGTGTGCTGCATTGGCAAAAATGACCATTTCACAAGCACTAAAAATGAAAGATTGGCCTTTTTGTGTGGAATAATGCAGATTCTGCATATAATAAAAAAAGTTTAAAGTCAGTGCCAAAGCCTTTACAATCTCACCTAAAAATTACAGAGGAGGAAGTTGTTGCTTTTGTCTAGAAATATTACAGAAGACACTCTGTGTATCTATGATATCATGCTAAATTGTATTTCTCAGGCTCTATTCTGGAAAAACACTTACAGAACTTCAAGGACTCTGCTTAAATACTTAACTTTGGTTGTCTGTAAGACTCAAGTTCCTTATCGAGCATAAAACATGATTGAGGAATTTGTAGAGCAAGAATTGCAAACTTTGACAAAAATATCAAAACAGACCCTTTTGATCACATCTGTATTTCATTCAAACTTTGATGAATTCATTCCTACTTTTAAAAACATTCTTAAAAACACAGTGTCTTACATCTGGGGAGAGAACAGAGTAGGATTGTGGTGGTTTTTCTAGAGAAACGGGCAGACAGAAGTGTCCCGTCCGTAGACGCCCGTTCTGCAACATGGGGATCCACTAGAAGGAGGAAGAAAAAACAGGACACATTAGGATTTTCCATTTTCCAAATCCATTGCTGTCTCTTTAAAGGTTCAAAAGTACATATGCACATGTGTTGTTTAAGTGCCAGTGACAGAGAGTGTGTCTGTGTGGACACGAGAATGACCCTAAGTGTGTGTAACAACTGTACTGTACTCGTGACCGTTGCCTACCGTGTATCCCACAGGGGTCTCCAGTGGTGTGTTCTGCTTCTGCTGGCAGCTCACATGATAAAAGGTGAAGAGAATGTGGTGGTGGTCTGACAGGGAGGCAGGCAGCTTGATCTTGACCTCATCATGAAAGTCAGGGGATCTGATGACAATTAGTCACAATAATATAGGGCTATTCAACAAAAGAGTCAAAAAATTAACAAAGACATCCAAAATAAATATATTTCAGAACAAGCTAGACAGGTTAATTGTTCCCCATTAAAAGTCTATTTGTGCATTAAGGATACACTTGTGCAATAGTTTTTCTGTACTGACTGCCTGCTATGTGGTCAGCACCTCCTCAGTGCTGGTATGTGCTCAGCAGTACATGCTGGGATAGACAGTGGGGTTGTTACGTTCTCAGCTAGGTGGCAGGCAGGGGCAGGGACAAGCGCATGCTGTCCCCTGGCACCTTGAACTGGCTCTACCTCCATTGGGGAAGGAGCTGCAGCTAGTGCGGGAGAGGCGGAGCCGTATCAACTTCATATAGCTGAGCTCACCTCTGCACAGCACCAAGTTTGGGACCAAACTCCAGGACAGGGGCTCCTCTCCCAATGTTGGCCAAGGTAAGAGGTACCAGTCAGATGTGAGGATACTCATAGGCTGCATAGCATCTCTATGTGACTATGTGTCGCTGAGAGGAAGGCTCTGACTGTTGTCTGTGCCTATGCACCAAACAGTAATTTGCAGTATCTGGCCTTCTTGGAGTCTCTAGGTGAGGTCCTGGACAGGGCACTCCCGACGGACTCCATAGTTCTTCTGGAGAACTTCATTGCTCACCTTGGTAATGATGGAGAAACCTGGAAGGGGTAACTAGGACTAATGGCCTCCCTTTTCTGAGTCCTCCTTTGTTATTGGACTTGTGTGCCAGTCATGGACTGGCAAAAATAAACACTACATTCAAGCATAGGGTGATTCATAATTGTATTTGGTACCCGGACACCTCAGGTCAAAAATCGATGATTGACTCTGTGGTCATATCATCTGTGGTCACAAGCTTTGGGTAGTGATCAAAAGAATGAGATCACGCATACAAGCAGCCAAAATGAGTTTCCTCCATAGGGTGGCTGGGCTCATCCTTAGAGACAGGGTAAGGAGCTCAGGGTAAGGAGCTCAGACATCCAGAGGGAGCTTAAAGTAGAGCAGCTGCTCCTTTGCGTTGAAAGGATCCAAGCTGAGGTGCTTCTGGCATCTGATAAGGATGCCTCAAGAGGGGTTCCCTTTGGAGGTTTTCTGTTCACATGGAACTTGTAAGGAGACCCCAGGGTAGACCCCAAACACACTGGATCCTTTATTCTGGATCCCACAGGAGGAGCTAGAAGACACTACTGGGGAAGAGGATGTCTGAACTACCTTAGTCTGCTGCTACTGTGACCCCTCTCTGGATAAGCAGCAAAAAATAGATAGATGGATGGATAGATGGGAAATAAATATCTGAAGATCCTCATTTAGTTTCCAATATGACTTTTTTATGACTCGTTCTGGAAACTACTGTGAACAGTTTGCAAAATGCTGTAATTTTTTCTAGACAGGTTTACACACTGTACTGGCTATAGACTTGCATATTAGTACATTTCCATTCCTGCAAGTACAAATATGCAAATCAACTGAAATCTCCATATATTCTATTTCCCGCCGGGTCCATTTATAACTTTGAAATCTCTGTCTTAAGGCAGGGCAGAGGTTCATAGTTGAAGTCAAGTGATATAAAAAGAAAGACATTATATAACACATCATAATTCACTTCAGCTGAATTCTTTATAGTCCCATGGGAGGACATTTTGTCTGTAAGCCAATGCCCAGAAACACACAACCCACAACTACAGCAAACCCACTAGGATTGCCTCGATGCTGCTTAAAAAGTTCACAGAAGGGCCCTCATTTCTCATGGGTACAAACATTTTCGTTCTGGAACAGAAAAGGAAAAATCCTTAAGGAGAAACGGCACCAGCAGAAACTTTTCTCGCAGTGGAAAAGATAATGTGCTATTGGCTGAGCACATAACATCAAAGCTAAAAGCAGATACGAGCAAAAAGGTGGAAGCTTTCCAGATTTACAAAACATCCCTTATAAAAGAGACTCGTTTCATTTCCTTGCTATTAAATTTTTCCTTTTATTTGCCTCTAAGAGCTTTGACAAGAGAAATATTATGCAATTTCTAAGTGAAATGCAAACTGTAAATGCAATTACCTATAAGCACTTCTAAGGCCAGAAAAAGTCTTGATGTGTGATTGTCCTAGTCACAGTGGTACATTAGTCACAGGCTGATTAATTTTAGCCTTGAAGGTGTGACCCCTGGGTGACAAATGACAAACCTCTGGATGTCATAAAAAAACACCTAATAGTGGTGATAAAATATTAGAGTCCATCAGCTCTTATCTAGAAATGGAAGAAACTTGTGCCAAGGGCACCACTTGACAATATCCAGAGGGTTGACTCAACCCATTCTTTAATGGATGCCATCAAAGGCGGGGTAGTGAAAGTGTAAGACTACACGCCATTCTAATGTTGAATTAAAGGAGAATTGTGAGTTTAATTACCAATCGTCTAATGTCACGATAATAATGGAGGCTAGGCATTTAGGATTTTCAGATTTTTTCAGTTAACAAAGCACTGCCAACAAGGCCACTTCATAAATCATATTGTGATAACTATATCATAACAGTTTTTAGAAAAGTGAATGAATATATGGAGTTTTACGTGGAGCTTCAGGTGGAAAAGTGTGGATATCTGGATAAATACCTACTTTTCCAGCCCAATAACTTAAATTTTCAATTGACTAACTTCTTGAATGCTCCAGTTTGTTTTTTATTACTGGTTCCCTGCAACACACTAGAGTCTATTGCAACCAAAAGATGCCACATTCACTTACCTGTTATGGTACACTACAGCAGTGTAGGCCTCTTTAGCAAAATCTGCACAGCTGGACTTCCCAAATATCACCTAGGGGATACAAAAAAACACTTATACTGAACTGACATTGACTATAAACAGACTGTGTTTACTCAGAGCATGTTTGGTTATACAGCTGTAGAATAGTGCTGTTGCACTGCACAGCTGTACCATACAACTACCAAACGTGACTACACTGTCCAACATAACACATCGAGTGGTAAAGATGTTACGTGGTGAACATAATAAGTTAAGATAGCGCACTTATAGTGTTAAAATAAATTCAAAAGCCAGAATTGTTTTATTTTATCTTATAACATTTTATCTTGGCATACCGGCATGGCATTATTTGGATCCTCTCCATTCATAAATTGCACTTTCACTGTGATGTTGCGGGCAGATCCTTGGCGGTTGGCAAAGTTAAGACTCTGTGGGTTCACATACAGCAGGTTCCTGAGAAATGAACATGTACACAGACACAAACAAAGAGAAAACAAGGCACATCATGTCAGGCACATTATGTCATACAAGTTACTGCCCTAAAGAAACATGACAAAATATAAAATCCGGTGTTAATTGCAAAGTTCAAATATCTTGAAAAAGCAATAACAAACATTAATTTTTGCTTCCAGAAGTTTTTTTCCCCTCAGAAAAAAAGTAATTTTCCTTTAAAGACTGCTTACTATGATGTTGTACATCATGAAATTTACATATGTAATTAGTGTACATGTGTAAAATGCATACAGCAATTCATACTATGTATAATACTTTATGATGCATTATATAATTACAATTTATGTCAGGGTAAAAGGATAACTATTTTACAAATCAACAGGTGAACATCCATAATATATCTGATAATATAGTAATTAACTTAACAGAATAATAAGCACAATATAATCACAATGACAATTTTCTCCCATTTCACTGTGTGAAACTTTTTCAGCCTACTGACATCTAAACCAAACATTTTAGAAACTGCTGACCTAGTTTCCCGGCATAGTTACATCAGATTCCAAAACCAATAAATATAAGGGGGCAAGGCCACCATGGTACGTAAACCTTACTCTGATTGGCAAATGCAGAAGGCTTGGCCTGTCAGTAAGATGTGAGGTGCAACCTGAAATGTTTCAGAAGAGGTGGGCGGACAGGGAGACAAGGCAGAGTTTGACTCACTGAGGATCGTTCTGATGCAAAAAAACACCAACTATTTTAACCCTTTTTACAGGGTGTAACACAAACCAATATGGCTTGAGAGGACTAGAGGTTGAGCCGTCAATATAGACATCAAAAGAAAGCAATCATTACGTAAACTCATTACATACATTACATAACAGAAAACTTTCCCACATGTTAAATCAAATTATAGGCCTAGGATGATTTAGCCTTCCAACTAAAAATATTGACTTTTATTGTTTGAAATAAACCTTTTAAATAAAATACTTAAAGTAGTTTGGATATTTAAATCCTGGTCATTGTGGTCAACGCACTCAGCTACAGAAAGTAATGATACTGTACTTTCAAAAACGCTGGTTACTACGACTGTTTGACAGGATGATGGGTGTCCGAGAATAGGAAGTGCAAAGTAACCCCAGATCAGCTGACAAACCGCAATGACGTAGTTGAGTCAGTGGGGGATGGCTCCACAGAGACCACAGCTGGAATCACAACTTACAAAGAGGCGTGGGAATCTCTCTGGTCTGATAATTAGAATTTTACTCTTTACTTACTCCTCTGTTATCCTCAATCTATCATGTCCTCACAAGTTTTAATAGCAGCTTTAAAGTGGGCTGTTGAACTAAAATAGACCCCAAAATGGCTTTACTGCGGCAAAGCTGGAATATCCATCGAAGCACAAATGAAGTATCACTAACCGGTCAGTTCATCTCATCAGATTTAACTTAATAACACACACACATGAAGACAGTTAAAGCAAACTACACATGGTCCCTGGAATATTACAGTTCTTCAAATACAATCCCTCATGGCAATTATCTTCCATAATTTGGGCCCAGATGGTAAATAACAGGACAAAGTCATTGTTTAACTGACTCTAAACACAGAGGTTGAGTTTCTAATGGTAATAATAAGCAATAATGAGGTTGTCATGTTAAAGAGGTGGTCAAGTATTGAGCAAGAGTTCTTCACCCAGCAGTCGCAAAATGGCTGTAATGTAATCCGACTGGGAAATTATATACTGTCAACGTATGTTCACTAAAAGAGCTTGTTTTTGCCACTGACAGGCTCAGATTGTTATTATGAGTGTCCGACAACATTATGGAAAGCACCATACAGAGAAATAAAACTAACTTTTCTTTTCCTTTCACTTGATCTGGTCTGTTTGTTATTGTGTCTAATCTAGTCTCACCAAAAGGAAAAGTCTCACTCTGAAATCTTGTGAGAGTTGAGTTGTTGTTGAAAATCAGCCAAATATTCAGCCATGACAAGAGTTGGAGAGCGGAGTGCCAAGAGGAGTTTGTTGTGTTCGAGTATAGAAAGCATAACTTAGTGTAATCTAAAAGATCTTCAAAGTCATGGCTCAATATTTAGCGGACTTCGACAACAACTCAACTCTAGCAGAACAAGACTTCTCCTTCATCTTCTGCCAAAATTTGATATACAGTGAATATTAAAGTTTTCACTGATGAATTTTACATTTTAACTGTTTGTTAATTTGTTTGAATGCAGTTAAAAATGCAGATGTGTTTCCACTTTACTGAATAGTGACAGATTCAACTAAGTAGGTGATACAATATAGGGTACTGAATGCATACAAAGGTGAACATGACTCGTTCACCTTGTGGTTAACAAAGAAGGGGCCAGTTGTGGAAGGGTATGCACATTATCCAATCATGGGACAAAGGACTGACACACAGTACATGTTATCAGAACAGTCCTCTTACCCAGAGGCCAACATAGGAGGTGATCAATGCATAGAGTTACGATGGCTAGTAAAGGTCCATGAAGAGTATCTTTTGAAGGACTTATATTTTCCATGATAATTGTCAGAGTAGCTACAGATACAACAATATGGACACTTAAAATTTTGAGTTAAATTAGAATGCAGAATTACCACTCTTAAGTTAAAACTTCCACTGAACAAACGCAGACAGTAAATATTATTCAAACTGATAGTAGAAGTAGTTCAGTGTCATATTAGTAATTTCTTCATTTCTTCCACTGCAAATGTGAATTTGGCCACAAACATGGGCAGAACATGCCAGCTCCACAGAGAAAGGCCCCAAGCAGGCTGAGCTGGGTTCAAACCCTTAAAGCCTCCTGCAGTGAAGCCACAGTGCTAACCACTGTGCTGGAACGAAGAATACAGAATATTATTACCAACTTTATGCTGATCAGGCAAATTCCTAGTACATTTCACTCATTCCAATTTTTTATTTTCCATAGAGCTCGTTTTCTGTGCTTTATTTGTGTGAAAAAACAGTAGTTTCATTACAGAGAACTGAGATAAATCATCCTTACAAACGCAAATAACTATAAAGAGCTCGTTAACTATGTGGTATTATAAGGTGCACTGTTTCCATAGTAAACCAAAACTAGCCAGAGGCAATGTATGGCCCCAACATTTTCTGGTATTTGTGCTTTTGTAATAATGTAAAAATCTTTTCTTCCAGTATACAGAGTGACTGATAAGCTAATGGGAAAATATAGTTGTTTTGATTGGTGACGAAACAAACAAATATCTTTGGCTCAAAAACATCATCAGTACCATAAAAAAAAAAAAAAAGATTCAAAATTTCATCAACTAAAAGTAACAATGAATAGTCGACATAAATCAAATCAATTAACTCCATAAAAGGCTGCAACAACAAAAAATTGCGGGATTTCAAGCTTTGATTAATCAAAAAATCCAATGACTGAACAACACGGCAATTATCTGGAAGGACATTTCCTCCTACACAGCAGGCCATGCATCAAGATACATACTTTACAGATAGCAAACTATGTAGTGTGGAGTGTCAAAAGTCTAAATATTTATATTTTAATTAAATACTACACAAAGTCATTTTACTGATTAGTTCCTCCTCACACTCTGGCTGACATTGGGCATATTTCAACAACATTGCAAGTCTGCGTGAAACAACTTACTAAGAATTCCCCATAAAGATTGTTTTTTATGACAGGACTCGGAGTGCAGGAATGATCCTTTAAAAGCTGCAAGTCTGGTGGCATTAAAAATATTGCACAAGGCATGACAAACTTGAAAAAAAATGACAAGGCTGAGCAATAAAACCAAGATGATGAGTACACACTGTCCAAACTCTCCAACATCATTCATGCCCAAGAGCTCAACCCTGGCACAGATGACAGGCCCGCTCCCCTCCCCACTCAAAGAGAGAAGAAGGAGAGGGAGAAAGAGAGCCCGGTGCTAGGCTGATTCAGCAGGATGCTAAATCAAACCCAAGAGCATTAATTACACACAACATTATCAATCAAAGCAAAGTGTGTGCAGGGTTATATGGTTTGAGATTGATCAGAATGACGATCCATCAAAAACCTGTGATGGCCATTGTTGGCTTTCTGCTGATCAGCTAAAGCTCTGCACCACAGATGGAGAACAGGGTAGGGTGTGGTATGGAGAGGGGATTGGGGTTAAATGGGTAGTAAAGAGAAGGGAGGGGGATGTAGTGTATATGTCATTTGCTCACTGCTGTGATTTGTTTGTTCAGAAGAGGGAGGGCTCCAGGGGATTTGGGAGGAGGTGGGGTACAGAGCTAAAACATAGTAGGGTTTAATGATCAGCTAATCCCCCCCCCTCCTCTACCGAGAGGGCAGTATATAACACAGGGCAGTCTGCTGCTCTCACATCATTTTAACAGCAAGAAAGTCTAGGTAGTATGCAGAAAAACAGAGGAAGAGGCAGTAGAGGAAAGCAAGAGCTGTGAAATAGCAACTGTTAGTTAGAAAATTACTGCTATTCCATAATCCAGGACTGGACAAGGAAATCATGATGAAGCTGTTTTGTCTGTTGCTGCTGTTAACCAGTTGCACTGCTGCTCTCCCTCTGGAAACTTCAGGTGGCGATGAAAGCCCCACTCTGCCCTCCCAGGCCTTCACCCTACCACCAAACCCAACTGGGGCAAAGTCTCGTTTTGCTATGCTGGATGATGTTCGCCTACTTGCAAACGGCCTCCTTCAGCTAGGCCAGAGTTTACGGGAGTTCGTCCACAAGACCAAGGCCCAAATCAATGACATTTTCCAAAAGCTGAACATTTTTGACCGTTCTTTCTACCAGCTCTCGGTAGTCACATCAGAGATCAAGGAGGAAGAGGAGGAGCTGAAGAAGACAACCAGTTTCTTGAAAGCCAACAATGAGGAGATCAAGAACTTGTCGCTGGAAATCAACTCTAAGATCAACAGTATCGTACAGGAGCGTACACAGCTGCAGAGCAAAGTGGGGAGCCTCGAGGAGAGGCTGAAGGGACTGACGCAGAGCCTGGTCAATGCCGACCAGCTCAGTGAAATTACAGCACTTAAGGTAAGAAGCCAACAAGTGCTGACGCAGTTCCTGAGAATTCCCAATTTAAGCATTTGTCAGTTGGCGGAAGATATCAAAAGAAGTGAACAGTGAACAGACGAATAATTACTGCACCAAAAAGGTTACTTCAAATCCAGTAAACATTGGAAATTAACTCACTTGATTCACTCTTTGAACTAACTTAGATAACAACACAATAATTATATTGAGATATGTGTCCTAACTATCTGTTGCATTACTTTATTCAATTCCACTTGGGTGTATGTTGTCAAAATACAGTACATGAAACATACAGGTTATAAGAATATATACAAATATATATATATATATATATATATATATATATATATATATATATACTTGTGGCAGGAAAGCTACTTTTTGTGTTTGTTTTTGTCTGTTTCTTGTCATTGTTAATGACAGCATTTATAGTGTTGCCCATTAATAACTGCCCAAACTAGCAGTTATTAATGTGTTCAACTTAGACTGAATAGTTGCTCTAAAACATATGTGAACTAAAAGGTATAATGGAAAAAATGATAATTAATGTTTTAACTTTGCATTTTCAGGAGGTGATTGAAACTCAGGATAAAACGATCACAAATCTACTGAAAGCTGTTAAAGAGCAGCATGATCAGCTTGACCACCAGAAAATGAAGATTAAAAACTTGGAGGAAAAGGTAGACCACTGTTCTCTGCTCAGTCCAGTGTCGAATAAGCTACAAGATTTTCCCACAATTATTACAATTTAACAGTAATTTAAACTAACAATTCATTTGCATTGTCTCTCAGCTCAGCTATGACGGTTTTCAAGATACAGTCGATAAGCCAATGGATTCAGACCCAGCAGCTACAGATATGTTTGAATATCTGACAGGGAACTCAACTGGCCTGGACAGAAATGGTAACATTATTCAAACATGTGTTACTGCTTTTTTTTTTTTTAAAAAGTTAGACTAAATATGAAATATCTTAAAATAAAAAAAGGAGAATGCAAATGTTGTTGGGAAATTTGGATGCATTCATTTTTACTTTCTTCACTGTGTTTCAGATATCCCCATGGACTGTAGCGAGCTATCTGACAGAGAAGAGGCCAACAGTGGAATTTATGTTATCAAGCCAAACCAATCTGAGCCTTTCAATGTTTATTGTGAAATGGGTTCAGGTGAGTGAGCCTTCAGCAATTTAGACTTTTCGTGACGGTATCAAAATAATGTTTTGCATTGAGAGGTGTTGACATTTATAAGATGTAACTTTGGCATTTAAGTACATGTCTCCGTTCAGCAAGGAGGGAACAAAAAACCAAAAGGTTATCAAGCTAAATAGCCACAGGAAAATGTACCCAAAGGGGCAGACAATAGGTTGGATATCCCATTCACATTATCTATGATGAGGCTGTTTCCTGATCCTTGTGTAAACTTGTGTGTAACTTGTAGAGCAGCACCTTCACTTGAAATATACTTCCCATCCATTCTATAGATGGAGTTTCAACTGTCATCCAACGCAGGGTTGGTGGATCAGTGGACTTTGACCAGACATGGGAAAATTATGAGAAAGGCTTTGGAGATCTAGAGAGTAAGTATTTATTTTTTTTAAACTATATGTTAAATTCCAAAGATGCTATTTTAGTATTTGTCAAAACCGTGTACAATTTGAGAGAGAGCAGCTTTCCTTTTGTATAATAAATATTCTGCTGCAGTACTGAAGTCATAAAAAATACATAAATAAAAATATAAATACATTTTTATCTCAAAATAAAAATATTTGAAAATTGGAGCATAGGAACATTTATATCGATTACAACCTTAACCTGCTGAGATTTTCAAGGGAAGGGAGCTTTTTTAAGTACTTCCTGTTGGCCTTGTCACAGGAAACAGTCATTGTTTCATATTAGCCCTGGGCTGCCAAAATGACTTCCTGTATTATCTGAGTACACAGCAAGTTTTGGCAGTGCTTCCCTCAAGCACTAGCTAGGCCTTAACAGCTGCTCATAGGTGCAGTTATTCCAAAGTAATGGCTCCTGCAGCAATGAATTTTTCGGTGTAACGTTCCTTCACTACTACCTACTTAATAATTATAACATACAAGTTATTACATGAACTAAACTTCTGTGCAATCAATATAGCAAATACTGATAATATACCTCTGCCAGCTCTATGTAATTCCAGAAATAATGCCATGAACATGAATCTTTAAATTGAGTCTCATGCAAATCCATTTATAACTTCTGGAGTTTACATGCAGACAGACCGCTAATAGACTCCATTATTGGTGGTTACAAAAAAAAAAACTCTTTAGGAGACATAACAAGCTAAAAAATGATTGATGTGTTATGCAGAGGACTTCTGGTTGGGCTTAAAGAAGATCTACAGCCTTGCACAACAGGGAGTTTACATCCTGCGTATTGATCTGGAGGACTGGAAGGAGGAGAAGCATTGGGCTGAGTACCGTTTCTCACTGGAAGGTCCATCCAACCACTACACCATTCATCTCAGCAACTTCTCTGGTGACCTGGCTGATGCCATGGCCAATAGCACCGGCATGAGCTTCGTCACAAAAGACAGAAATGACGACACCAAACGAAACTCAAGCTGCGCTCGCAATTACACAGGTAAAGACTGGACCAATGCCACAAGCTGAGTTCAGTACACCGGCCTCAAACTGACCTGTATCCATTTCTCATTCTGTGGAGACCAAGTTTTATTTTTTACAACTTATGTCTCTTGTCATGACCTTTTCGCAGGTGGTTGGTGGTTCAATGGCTGTGGAGAGACCAACCTTAACGGAAGGTACTCATGGTTGAGGGCAAAGGGACGCTCTGTGAGAAGGAAGGGCATTCACTGGAAGCCTGGCACAGGGCCCCTGTACTCCCTCAAGACAACCAAGATCACCATTCGACCAGCCCGTACTGCTGAAGGCTTCAACTGAACCTCATAACTCGTACCTTCTCTTAAAACACTACTGGCATTTTTCACAAACACTAACATCTGGTGCTTAGCCAATTTTGTACTTTTCCACATAAAATGGAAAAGTACAAAATGAGATATCAAGGTCATAACACAGGCAATATATATATAACACCCCATTCATTTGCTATATTAAGCTGATTGCTTCCTAACACCAGAGATTAGTGCTGACCAACAGATAAGTCAGACATGTCTGAAGTCAGAAAATGCTGAACTGTTGAAATGATGCAACAGTGGCATGCAGGTTGTTAACCTATTGGGTCTGATCCAGCAAGGACAGTAGAATTGTCATTATGCAACATCTGCAATCACTTGCAAAACAGACATATTGATCCACATCAGCGACCTGATTCAGTGCTGGCTGCAAAATGCCAGTAATGTAGTAGAAGAGAGACTACAATGCAATTCCAAACCTGAAATTGCTTGGCTAATCTTTTTGGTGAATTTAAATGTATTTGACAGCTTCTATACTGATTGTATTTAAATGTGACTTTTATCTTTGTGATGTGAAACAGTTTTGCATGTTTCCAGGAGCTAATGGCACAAATACCAACAGGTCATCACATAAAGCATGCAAATTATATACAGCAAGTCATAGTTCAAGAGAAACACTGCATCTCCAACACCCTCAAAAGTACCCAGACTGGGGATTTCAAATTAAGGGCATGTCATTATTTCATTGTATTTTACTCTGCTTCATCAAAGGTTTGGGGGCCATATAAACCATGTCAGCTTTCAGATTCAATATGAACGATTGGAGATGCAAAGCTTTGGCAGCGTACTAATAAGGTTTTTCACTTTGTATGTTCTTTGTTTTTGTTTTTTTTACTCCTTTAAGTATTTAAACCATGTTCATGCTATTATATGAATTGTGCTGGTATTGTTAGAAAAACATAATTTCCGTGTATTTCCTAGGTTATTGAGTCATATTGACTCCTGTCCATTATCACAACATAACTAACTGTACTGTAAAGGTGTTTCATACTAACATTTCACCCTGACAAGTAGCTAGGTACTCTAATAACTCATATTTATGAAAACAAAATAAAAACTGACTTGACCAAATGACTCTAATGTTTCAGCATTTTTAAAGAACAAAGGTGAAATTGTGTATATATATATATATATATATATATATGTGTGTGTGTGTATTGAGGAGATGAAGTGGCTCGATAAAAAAGCAAGAAATGGATTTGATTGTAATAGTTTTACATGTGAAATAAAGTACACCTGAATGCTGAAACAGTCAGTAATACTGTCTGTTTAAAAGAATCAGTAAAACCATATCTTCATTCGCAATTTGAAAGTATGTCCTCACTGGTCAAGTTCACTGACCTCATATATTTGACAATGACGTTAAAGAGAAAAAGTTATAGATAAGCATGTCAAACAGTCTGTTTCCAGAAACATTGATGGAAATAAGACTACTGATCCCAGATAACCTTATTTTGGTAGTAAAAAAGAAAGCTCAGAATGATAATTTAACAATTTCACCCAGTACCATCGGGTTTCTGGAGGATCAATTAGGTCTGGCATTAGTTAATGTACAATAGAAATGCACTTGGTTATCTAGAGACAAACAAGGCCGGTGGCAGCGAGTCTGAATCAGCAGCAGTGTGGTAAATGAGAACATCTCTCCATATGACCTTGTCAAAAATAGCACTTGGGTAAATGGAACACATCAGGTGAACATTAACAAAAGACAGTGTCAGTCATCACTGTCCAAAGCTGGAGGTGATGTTTACTAAATTTTACCAGTTAAAAGCTGTGTTTAATATTTGATTAAGGTTTTAGTACTGGTAGTAATATCTCTCTGTAGTCCCAAGATACCTTAACAAATAATTCTTAGTTGAAAAGTTATTAAAGTAAGATAATTACAATTAAAAAGTAAACATTTTATAGATCCATATGAATCCACATGCAAGCCAACTGGAGTATGCCTCAATGGCCGGGCTACATTTCAATAAATTTCTATTAGATAAATTTAAAGGTTGTTTTAAAATTAACAATTAATATCAACTTGTAATTAACTTACAGGTAATTCAGAGATACAGTTTTCCATTGACATATGAGTATACTCTTAAGACTAAATCATATAAAATGAAAGATAAGACACAGAAGTTCAATTTTCCACAGTAATAAGTGTTTTTTTCTGTACCTGTATGTGGTGTTTGGCACATAGACGTCCCTGGCAGGGAATTCCAAGATCTCCCTGGTGGGGCGTACCCTACTGTCTGGGTAAGGTTTAACCTGCAGGAGGTCAGGTGTCAAGCAATAGTGGGGGTTCTCTGGAGCTGGAGAGATGTCCAACTTCAACTGGGCTGTAGTGACAGTCACAAAGGACAGTAGGAGGGAGGAGTGAGTGTGACAAACACAACAGGAGGATGAAGAAGGAGGAGGGCGTAATTAATTCGAAACACCATCAGTTTACTTCTTCGAATTTCACGCAAAGAAAAATGGCAAATAGAGATGAGCTCTGGGTAAATAACTACCAATAGGGTCAAGAAATTAAAGGAATAGTTCAGGTCATATCTTTTTCTGTAAGGACACTCTATTGATGTTTGTACCTGTGATGGGTCGGAGCCTCCTCAGCACTGAAGAAGGTCTTCTCATATCTGCTAGGAACTTATACAAGTCCTCATCACTCAGTCTGTCACCCTCCTAAAACACAAAAGCAATGTATAAACTGTAAGAGACAAAGCGGTACACATTGCAGTAAACTATGTGTTTATTGATATTCCTCTCCGTCTGTGAGCATGTATTCCAAGAAGTGAATAAAAATTGTTTGTGCATGAGGTATATGTGCGGACCTGTTTGAAGAAGTTGGTGATGGTAAGCGTGGCAGGTCTGAAACCTGTAAGACTACATGACTCATCTCCGCTGGTGGTTCTCTCCAGGGAACGCCTTCCCATGATGCTCGAGTTCCTCCGTTCTGACCATGAGCCTTTTCTCTCTGCAGACAGGCAGTAAATTCAGCATTTAAATTTTCACCTCTGCTTATTGAAAGCTTTTTTTATTGAGGGAAGCAACACTAAGCTCCAGATGAATGCCAGATTTCCGTCCCCATCTGACAGAAAATATACATCTCTCTGATCTGCCTAGCAACAAAAAGGCAGTCACCACAGTTAGCATCAAAGACACCTTGTGAGGTCAAAGGTTGGACAAACACCAAAGGTCAATCTCAAAATAACACACATAGAATCAATATGGCTGGATTCTTTGTTTGAATGTTTTGCTATCTGTTTGCATTTGCTTTACTTACTATTTGTTGTTGGAAAGTTGTGTCTAGATAACAACTAAAGTGGCTCATGAGCCTACTACGTGACTGTCAGACCTCTGCTACAGTCTCTGTCCCCTGATAACTTAGGTGACATTGAGACAGTGAGTGGGTAGAACCATGAAAAAAAAGGGAGGGACTTTGTGCCTCCAAACAGTAACTGTTAATGGCTTTACACTAAGATACATGCTGCATATTAACAGTAATAATCAAAGGGTTGTGTTAAAGGAAAATGTCAGACCTGAGAGGCTCATCTCCAGCTCTGTGTCTCTCTCAAGACTGCCAGCACTGTTGACAATGTTCATTAGGTGGATGGCGGTCCAAGCGAAGGGCATGCGATAGCGTCCCAGCCTCTGGCAAAACTGCTCTGACTGACCACGGAGCTTCTCCAGCTTCTCTTTATTCTACAACAAAAACACATGTTAACTACAAAATCTGTGACTTTTAAGACAGAAAAAAAACAACTTACAAATAATAATGAAATATGTTTATTTATTCATCAATTGAATAATTGATTATATAATGCATAGCACTCCAAGGAGTCTCGTACTCCAATGTGGCTAACATAGTGGGCTATGAAGACAATACTTATTATCTTACGACATAATGTTTTAATACTATTATAATATATACAAGACATTACTCCATATATTATTTAATGTGCTACTCAAGCTCACACTGATCGTATCGTACCTTGGCAGCATCTGACTCTTTGAAGACCATGTAGGGTTCAGCACATTCTCCAATATCACCTTGCTGCAGTACCTTTTCCAACTGGGAACAAAACACACACAGCTTTCTGTCACCACACTCACAAGCTGCAATAAAGTGATCATACAGTACAAAGACCTACTCTCAAATCATTTTTAATAGTATTTAGATTATTAATTACTCAATGCTTTATTTGCAAAATCAGACTTAGCAAGACAGAGGAAATAATGTCATAATTGTCAGACCTTGATGACCAGGAAGACATCCTGGGAAGGGTAGGTGATTGAGAATATGGCAGAGCGCGCCAGCGTGGAGATGGCTGCTGTCTGAATGTGCGGACGCAGCATCGCCTTCGTCTGCTCAGAGTTTAAGTCGAAGAAAAAGTTCTCCGATATCTGCGGTGGCACAAATGGACAAAAAGGTCATAATATAATCATACATGATATATACATGCATAGTAATGCTGTGACCACAACATGGCAACCATCATAATCCAAATGTAAGTCCTTAGTGAATGGATGTGTTACTGCAATCTGATCTATTGCTCACAGTGGCTGACAAACATGATAACACTTCAGTGACAAATGACCCACTTGTGAAATAATGGGGCTCCTGTGCAGAGCAATACATGTGAGAGATCTACTTATCAGGGCAACTGCTACCCTCTAGTGTTTGTCAGCTACAGGGGAGAAGAAATAGGCAGCCAGTGTATGGGCTTTCTTAGATAGATACATAGTTCCAGTGTATGATTTAGCTGCATTCCTACAAGCATAACAGGGCCACAACATAAAATTTTATAGTCCACACATCAAATTCACTTTGGCCTCCCAACAATTTTAATGGTTTGCAGAAGTGACCCAACAACTCAGGGCTGACGTAGCACTGAGGAAAGCATAACAGCTTACCTTTTTCTTTTCCTTGACATCGTATAAGGCCAAACTAGCAAATATGGGTTCAATTTCGATCTCAAACCTTCAAGGGGAGAGAAAAAGGAGTGGGTCAGCAGAAAGCAGCAGTTAAATAAAAGAGCTAAAAGGGTTTTTTTTCTGAAAAGGCTGTCCACCACTTACTTCAAGGACAAGCACTTGACGAGTAGCCTCTGGCCAAAGTGTTCTTTGGGTACTTCAGGCACGCAGTGGCGCTCAATGGGCTCCTCCTACGCATTCACATAGAGCATCAAATACAAAAACATGAAATAATGAAGAAGTATTATGAATATCTGTGTGTGCATGCTATGCTATGCATAACAAAGTAAGTCATTGACATCCTGGGATGGATTTTAAACAGAAAATAATTGTTCAGTAGCTTATTTGGACCTAATAACCAACAAAAAATGGTCTACAGATTTATAAAATTGCATGATAAAATTTAATGTTGACTATCAGAAAAGGATTCTAGCAAAGAGGGATGGAGGGGTATAAAGAGGGATAGATGGGTATACTGGACCTCATCAAGTGCGGGGTGCAGAGCGAAGAGTTCACGGTGGCGGTTGGCCTTGCGCTGATCTTCGTTGTGCCTGTCAATCTCCTCGTTGGGGGCACGGTCGAGGAGGTGAGGGAGGAGGGCATCAGGGAGGGAATTCTTCAAATCAAAGATGCTGCAGGCCCAGCTGCCCCGTGGGGTGTCGTCTATGGACATTGACCGCCGCTTCAGGTCATCCTACATAACAACGAGCATATATAAATATGAGCGCCATAGGCAGACCAACTCAACACACAGTATCAAAGCATATATGATTTTCCAAAACCATGAACCTCTCATGTGGGGTTCATCATTACAACAGGGATGAAAACATCAAGTGATCACAAATAAATTTTTAAAAAAACACCACTAACAATCCTCTCCGGGTACAGATCTTTGAAAAGTCAGAACATCTGCTTTTAAATTCCTTCTCATCATACAGGAGATTTTTGTCAGTCCACAAACTTTCTTGGCAAACTGTTTTTACTATTGAGTGATTGGGTACCTGGTCATCCTGGTAGCTGCTGTTGTCTGGCATCTCATCAGCCTCAAACACTTGTTTGGGCAGTCCTTTCTGACGTTCCTTCTGTTTATCCAGAGTGTTGGGGTTAAAGCCCGTACCGAGCTTGTGGTATCTGAAGAAGGCAAGCATTTAGGACACAGTGATTAACTTAATAATATTAATTAACGCTTTCAGATAAAATCCCAATTTCAGTCAGTTGATAAGTGTAATCAAGGGATAAAAGAAATGGAATATTATCAGACAGTGAGGCCTTACTTCCTGTTGACGACAGCCCAGTCTTCTGTGTAGGATCTGACACAGTCTCTGACATGAGGATCAGTGTCCCTGCAACCAGACAGACTCAATCAATCAAACAAGCTTTAATTTAATAGCAAAAGTCAGACATGAAATACATTAGAGTGGGTGACTAAAGATGACGGGCTACTAGGCCGATGTCATTTAATTTTTCTGCTACATCAAACAGTGAAGTACACAATGTTTATGCCACTACTTCAGAAATTTCAAGAGACAGACTTAAGTAATGACATTAAATCCATAAATCTTTCATCTTTAATCATTTCATGCAGCTTTTACAATAACGAAAAGCAGCAATAATAATAGAAAAAGAACACACAGCATTACACAGTCACTCAAACCAAAGCACGGAGGCCAAATCCTAAGATTACTTCAAATGGAAGTAAATATGTCTTTGCTTTTCCTCAAATAGCAGTGCTGTGATGTAACAGCTCTCCTTCTTCTTACGTCACTGTAACCTCCAAAAGTTTCCACAATCAACCAAATACAACAGAATAAGAAACACATGAACAAGCAGTGTTCTTTATTTCCTGTGGAAATTGATTTGTATGATTAGGTTACAGTGATATAACAGACTTCCTGCATGCAGTATCTAATACAATGTAGCAAGAAGGGCTGAATATATTTACCAAGAGTGACTTAGGAAGTCAAAAATGTCTTGTTCCCAGACTTACTGTATTACAAATATACATGTTCTCTTTTCTCTCAGTGTGTGACAGCAGTATATTCCCCTATTTGATTAAAATCTATAACAAAACATTGATTTATTGATTGTTTATTTAATGTATTATCAACTTAAATTATTTAATAAACATATGAACTGTTAAGTTATTTATAAATGTATTAATTACTATTAAATTTAGGGATAAGTAACCCTTGATTGTCCAGTTAATCTAAACACTTGCTAAGCTGTGTAGGTTCTGACACTCAAAATGCTTTTATGGGAGAAAAAACTTAAACATTGTCTGAGTAAATAAGGTGTGAAACTCTACACATCTCTGCACTTGCTACAACAATTTCTTTCAGCTATCCGGAGCCCTTACCCTTCCTCTGGGACGGCTTGTACCACTGTGCGACACTCCCTGGGTGTGTAGATGACCTCAATGTCATCCGGGGGAAACTCAATCAGATCTCTCAGGGGACCTGACTCAACGATGGGAGGGTGAGTGATGAGGTACTCCTCAAAATCCACTGGCTCCACCGCCTCCGTGAGAGGAACCTAGTGGGCGATGAGAGGGAGGGAGAAGGAGAGATCAGAGGGAGGAAAAAGTTAATTAGCTGTACAGACGCAGTCAGCTGTACAGTTCTCATGTCTGCACCGCTTTTTTTTTTTTTTTTTTTGCACATTTATGTCTTGGTGCTTTAGTACTGATTCCCCACACAGCCACAGAGTAGCGTAATTCTATGAATCTGCACAGCCAGCACCAACAGGTCAAAAATAATATTTCTGCTAAGAGTAATTAAGATGATTTTTAATTCTAAATACGCATCTGTGATAGGGCTCAACGATATCCAAAAAAAAATCACATTGTGATTATTTTGACAGATATTGTGATTGCAATATGAGTCTACAATAGTCTGCAATATATAAATCTACATACATACATCTGGAGAATATGTTTTGAGGGTTAGGGCATCTCTGTAGCACCACAATGCTTCAGTTATAATGGTACGTTGTGACACTTTTCAATTATTTGTTCATCCCTGTTCTGTGATACAGTCAAATGCTTTAAAATGCCTTTGAGCGGGTACAAGTAGCCACATTAGCAACTGTGCTACTTCAAGCATGGATTAATGGTTTCATGGGGCTTAGTGTGCTTCTAAAATGAGGAACCCAGGGGGAATCTATGTTTCAAGCAGGTTCGGTTAAAGTAAGAGCGTGTGCGTGTTTGTCTCTCCCTCTCCCTCTTGAGGAATGTGAACACAAATACCGCTCACAGTATAATTAAAAGCCAACTGTAGCCTAATTAAGGCGAAGGGGGGGAGGGGGGGGGGAGTATTGGAGAACTGGTGAGTTGGCTCAGGGCTACCAAAGGTCAATTGGCAGTATCCCTCTAACAAACGTACTGCCTGAGCTCAAACGTTGGTAACCGTAGAAACACTGCAGCAGAGACCGGCCACGGTGGACAGGTCAATCAATGGATTTCCCACATGGTATTTAGCAAGACATAAACAACATTTGTGCAGACAGTGAAATAACCTCAACCCAACAGAAAATGACATCATTGTCTTAGGCTGTAATATACAATAAGGCTGATGTCAACATTTGTTAATACACTGACTTGAACTTCAGAAAAGGTTATGGATGACAAAAGGAACCAACCAAGTAGCTTATTTGATGATGCATGCCTAAAATTAAAGCTACATATCAAACTTCAGTTAAACCTACACACTAGTAGTTAAACATTGAGCAACCCAGAATGACACCACCCAAAAATCACGTAACTGAGCTGAGATCAACACATTCTTGTTTTCCAGCCAGCTTTTAAGTATTTTATACTAAAAGATATGAAGGCATGTGAGTAATCCTTGCAGCTCTAGTACAATCATAATTAATACGTTCTCAGTAAGGATGTTAGTGACAGGCTCTGGTCTTTAGGCGACTCACTGTGTTGCTCGTTGCGGTCCCAACGTTGAGGTTCTTGAAAAGCTGTGGGGAGCCTCCATACTGGCCAGCTATCTGCTTCCTGACCTCTGCTGCCACAGTCCTGTAAACGGAGGAGAGACAGGTGGAGAGAGGAAGAGGGCAAATAAGGTCAATATTAAAAGTCTAGGTACTGATCTACTCACAGGAGAACGACAACAGTAATGTGAACATTAAAGAGGCATTTCTGCAATACACAAAATCGGAAGACATTTATCTATGGTACGTCGTTACTGAAAGGCAGTCATGTATGACACATCCTGATACTTCTGTCACTAAAGTGGAAAAGATTAAAACACCATGAGCTTTTGTGTTTCCTATAAACAGTCGTGAACTAACAAAAGAGTGAACTGCCAGAGAGCACAATAGTCTAGATTTCAAATGTCTGCAATAAAAGAAGGAAAATACACCTATGTCAGTATCAAAAGAGAAAAAACTGAGGAATGGGTGCTTGTTTATCAAAAATGTATCACAGTATTGATTATTTGTCTAATCCTTATTTGCAATCTGGCGAGGAATAAAATGGGCGCTGGAAACCAACAGAAAAGCTCCAAAGCCAATTTTAATCAAAGGCTATAACCTCCAAACACAAAGTGATAATTCACATTTTTAGCTGTGAAAATGAAATAAAAGAAGAGCAATAAATTGCAATTATTATTGCTCTATCATACTGTAATTTGTACAAAACATAATGAACTGCAAGGTTATCATAATGTGGCCGACATAATGTAATATTTATGGTGTTTTATTATTCCAATCCAGTGCAACGCTTTTTTTTTTTTTTAAATCAGGATTTAGTGCTAGACAACTAAAATAAATCCAAATATAAAAACAGGCTGCTTGATTTGGCAAATGTCTTAACATTTAATTGTACTAAGCTACACTTAGATTGAAGAAGAGGCTACATAACGTTGAGAATTTTAACATTTAACGCTGAGACAGAGAAGATATAAAAATAAAAACTTCTGGACTGGAGTGGTCAGCACAAAGCTGTTTGGAGTTCAGCCGCTGCTGTAGGCGCACACATAACAGTATATAGACCCTTTAAATCACAGAAACCACCATAACCACTCAGAGACCTTTGCCTTGAACAAAACAACAACGTAGCAAGTAGTCCAAAGTGACATAAACATGTAAAAAATTAACACCAAGGCAAGAAGCAAGACACAAAAGACTCAAGTTTATCTTACTATAATACAACAATTATGATGAACAGCATTTTTTCATGACACTTTTCTTGATCCTGTCGCTCCCTGCTCTCCATCCTCAAAGCAGTGCTACAGTAACTGAAGGATTGAAGGTTACTTAAAACTACCGGCCAACAAGCACAAGGATTAGCCGTCTATCAGTTAGCGAGGTCATGGCAAACGTCATTATCAGAACTGGTTTCACCAAAGCTTCTGCAGGACTAAGCTAATCTTTGTTTCATCATACTATTACAGGGGATTGTGAAGAGACAAGGCCACAGAAAATAAGAGGGCAAGCTTATCATCTTAAAGGATAAGTTCACAGTTTTTCCAAATCTGTCTTTAAAAAAAAAAACAAGTGCCCAGATGAACATTCAAACAGGTTTTGTCTGAGATGGGGGTTCAACGTTCATGGTCCTCCTTCGATGGAAAAATGTATTTAAAAGTTTATCTGCAGCTAATTTGAAGCTTCAGCCATCAAAATCAAAGTGGGTATTTTTAAGTTAAAGTCATTTTAGTACCAAATTCCCTCTTTTTGTTATAATCCGTCCACAGCAGCTCAACAGGGAAACACTGTCTTGGGAGGAAATTTGATCATTAAAATACTTGAGCGGAAACTATTTTGATAATCTAATAATCGTTTCAGTCTTTAGATTTTTAGCCTCAAAGCAAAAAAAAAAACCAAATATTTGCAGGTCCCAACTTCTCAAATGTGAGAATTTGATGCTTTTCTTTGTCATACATGATAGTAAACTGAATATCTCTGGTGTTGGAGGGCTGTTTGTACGAAATGAGCTGTGGGAAATTATAACCACGATCTTTCAGTATTTACTGACATTTTATAGACAAAAGATTGATCAGTCAATCAAGAAAATAATAATTTGACTAACTAAGACTACTGATTTGACTAACTCCGTCTGCTGAATCTTCATGTTGGCTTCAGATAAACATTTGAATACAATTTTGCACAAAACAAGGACTGTGGATTTTGTCTCCAATAACTTACATTGGAAGTGCATTAATAAGCGGTCTCTTAATGGCCAGCATGAGCAGGAGGAATGACTACATTTTGTGAACCTGTCCTTTAAGCAAAAAAAAAAGTTTAATGAAAGCTGCACTGTCCCAACTAGCAAGCTAAAGTTGAAGATGATACTGCAGTGAAGTAAAGATTTGGTGGCTTCTGCAGAGGAACTGAACTGACAAACACATTCCTCAGTCCTCCCCAATGTCTCTTAGCGGATCTTTACTTAGCCCTGGTCACTGCACAGAGGAATAACTTGATTAAGCAAACAGACATTGCGATTATCACTTCAAGATGGTAAAACAACAACTCCTAGTGACAAAATATAAACTGGTGACTATTGAACATCATGAAATAAGCAAAACCATTCAACAGAAACATGTGATTTCAATTTCTGGGCAAAGCCACCGGCACTTTGAGTAACTAAATTTGCGTCAACATGTGACGTAAGCTAACAAACTTCCATTAATAAAAGTCAGCAGGCTTAAAGGATAGGTTCACAACATAAAACAACAGCTATCCATATGAACACTGAAAGGGGTTTCCCTCCTGTTCATACTGGCTATTAAAAGATCTCCTTCAAATGCATTTTAAGTAAAAATGATGGAGGCCAAAAACAGCGTGTCCACACGTTCATTTTGTGCAAAAATGCATTTAAAAGTTTATCTGAAGCTTAGCTATATTAGGCTTCAGCAGTCTGAGTTAGTCATATCAAGTGGACGTCCGCCAAAATTAGAGTCTTTTTAGCATCAAATTCCCTCTTTGTATTTCCTTGGACAGTGTTTCCCTGTTTTCCTAGACTGTAATGTTGAAAGATATCTACTTAATTTGAATAATTTCGACAGCTGAAGCTTCATATAAGCGTCAGATAAACTTATATTTACATACATTTTTGCACAGGAGGAGGCTTATGGACTTTGACTCTCATTACTTACACTGTAAGTGCTTTATGGTCAGTATGAACAATAGGAATGATTATGGCAAGAAAACCTGTTTCAATGTTCATTTGGGTGCCTGACTATTGTGAACCTGTCCTTTAAACAGGTAGAATAGAGGTGCTTTTTTCACAGTTAAATAAAAGGTTAACAGTGTTCATGGATCTAATAATTTAAAAGTAACAGTAGCCATATTCATATGATAGATACAATATCCCAAACACTATTACAATCGAATGCCATCTGATACAACAACCAGCAGTAAATGCTCCCCTTGTGAGGGTTTTTTTTTTTGTTTGGACTGTGTAAGAAAGCTGTTTCTGCATCTCTACGGTAAAATGTAAGTTGTCATGTTGTAGTACTGGACAGTATTACATTGTAAGGTTGCACATGGTATCAGTGTACCCTCATCTGTTAGTTTGTCAGCTGACAATCCAATCAGACCTCATAAAGTCTCACTAATCCGCCTTGAGGTAGGGCATGTGCAGTCTGCATAAAATCAATATGCGATTCCACTAATTGGATGTGGTTTTGACTAATGGGTCATGTACTCACACTATTATATCTCTAAAATTAAAGAGAGAACATAATGAATAATTGTTCTCTTTTTAAAACTCCACCCTAAAATGCACCCAGCTTTTCGGATTTAACAACAGTTTCTCCATTTGGAAAACAAAAACAAACGTAATACAGACAATCCCTCCTTTCCAATAACCTCAAATCATCATAATAATAACCTCCCGAGAGGAGTGTCAATTTCATCCAGTTAAGAAGTATCTAGTTGGGACAGAGAAAAACTAAACCAAGCATATAACTTGTTATACATCTATAAAGCTGAACAGTTACTAGCATTATATAACTGGCTGTGATTTTAATTATATTGACAGTAATTAAAATCATGGTAATGTTGAGAGCTGTGGGAGATATAAGAGTTCATCCAGACCAGAGACTTGTACATATCTACCTACCTACCTATGTGGGATGATGGTATTTGACAGCTAGCACAAAGCCCTTTGTTAAAGAGATTATTTGATCTGTCTGAGGGGCGGGGAGGAGATTATAATATCGCTATATGATAGCTGTTGAGGGAGACTTTTGTTCCCAGACTTACTGTATTACAGATATAACATGCTCTCTCTCTCTCATCTCAGTGTGTTCCTGCTTAAATCATAACTCAAAGTTCAGTCACATCACAACCAGCTGCCCATCGTTAGCTACTGTAGACAAGACAGCTAGCCGTCCAAAATTAACGGTTTTCCATTTACCGTTAGTCCCTTTCGGCGCGGAAAAATTACTAAAAACATAACTTCTATTTGGCTAGGATATATTAATTTCAACGATGTTATATCTTGCCCCTTTGTTAGCATTAAGGGGGAAAAGAGAGTAGTGTCGCTGTCTGTCTGGGTGGGTCTGAGCATCTTTTGCTGTGTGGCTAACAAGCGGCTAGCTCGGAGCAGGCAGGCTGAGCTGGCGGCTGGGCCTCCTTCACAGGGTTCCCCCAGCGGTGCTGTAAAGGCGACCGATAGAAAACGCAGACAGACTGCTAGGTTTGTCTTTTAAGAGCTCGTTGCGGAGTCGCAAGTCTTTACCTGCTGATTTTTTGGGCGAAGGCGCGGCGTTCAGCCATGGCAGTGGCCGCTGATGTGCTTTAACGAAATTCCCAGGCAGGCAGCAGGCAGACTCCACTCACTCACTACGGCCACAGGGAAAACGGGAAAACCGGAGAATGGGATCGCTACCGTAATGACTGTGATGGTGTGCAACAGAACACACCCAATGAAAAGCTCCTGCGCACTGTATCAGCTGCAGAACGTAGTTACTAGTGGTGGGAGAAGTACTCAGATCCTTTACCTAAAGATACCATCCAAACATGTTTTAAGATGTACATAAAATACTCTACTTTGAATAATAATTTGTGTCCTATATGTTTTTTCCACAAAAAAGTTCAATTATCTTGTTAAAATCCTTTCCACTTTCCGCTTTCAGCAGATAAATTCGAAGAAAGTGTGTCTAGTCTAGTGTCAAATAATACACACACATCATTTTGTAAAATGAAGCTCAAACATTCAGTTGTACGTCTGAACAAGGAGATACACATATTTTTGAATGGAGGAGGACTTTAATTAAAAGTACCAATATATCAAAGTAAATGTACTCCATTACAAATAATGGTCCAATGGTTCCCAACTTAGGGGTCAGGCTTTTCCAAAGGATCACAAGATAAATTTCTGATACACAAATCTGTTTTCAGTTTTTGGACTTTTTCTAAAGCTGTAACTAAAGCTGTCAAATAAATGTGGTGGAGTGGAAGTATAATATAGCATCAAGCTGATAGGTACCGCTGTGTTATATATCAACATTAACTGTTATTGGCCAAAAAACTCAATTTGGTGAACACAACTAGGACATGTGTTTTTTTTTATCCTCTTTCCTTTCCCTCTAAAAATAAATGTATGTTTGATGTTTCTTGTTGAGATCATAGTAAAAAAAAATGCATTTAGTAGCACAAGTACTGCAATTTGATTCTTAGAATTTTCACATTTGAGTTTAGACATATACAAGACCAAATAGGAAAAGTATTTTGTCCCTTTTAGACAATGCAAAATAATCTAAATCTCCCGTTTTGTATTTGTTGGTTTTTAAAAAAAGTTGAGGATTTAACTTTCAGTAACATTTTTATCACCAGTGTTTTGTCATTCGCTTTTTAATCTATCCCTTTGCAAACATTCAGTAGACATCCTAGCTCTATCTTGTCTTATTCTGTAATAAAAAAAAAACAACCACAAGCTATCCCTTGTGCAATAAATGCTTTGACAAATCCAACAAAAGCCAACACAAAATGCAAAAGCAGAAGCATATTGTATTGTAAGACTTTGCCACACAAATAAAGATTTATGCATGTCTCAGTGGTGTCACCGAGATCAAGATCTCAACAACTCAACAAGGCTGTATACAAAATAAGCATACAATAGCCTATAACCATAAACAAACACAGAAATCCACAGCAAACACACACAGACTTTGCTTACACCAATTTAAAAAAACAGCTTATAAAAAGGTGCACTGTGACTTATAAAGTTACATAAAAACAGAAAAAGATAAACAGTCAATTTGCGGACACAGTATATTTCATTAGAGTGTTATCTTGGTAAACATTTCTACACTATTTTTTTAAAACACACGTTTTTAATGATTTCTGATGTGATATCATGCATGTTTGAAATATGAATCACAAGTAAATAGAGGAATTGAATATTAACTGGCATGAATCAACACAACCAGCAACGTAGTGATAAAAAATAATTAGATGTGATGTGATAAATGGTTTTCAAAAAGCAGATGTGGCATTTTATTCGTCGTCCCGCATTTACACAAAAAAGCGCGCTCGTTTTGGTACAACGCAGCAGGAGAATTCATTCGAGAGACGGTGATTAACATGCGAACGGCTTAAACACCGCCCACTCGGGCTGACGAGAATTTTAAACGAGCCTTCCCAGACCTGCCCAGTCGTCTCCTCGGCTCCGACGGAAACACCGCGAGATCAGCTGACTTGAACTGTTCTACTTCCTCAAATTGTAAACATTGGCAGTCGCAGCGTAGTGTTACTTTACAAGTAATGGGCGACACACGGTGTGTTAAATCGTTCGTATAACACAATGTGACGTTTTGCACGAAGCTACAAAGCGGCTGTGAGCGGGAAAAAAAGCTGCACAGAAGAAGCTCTGAGGTAACGACATGCTCAGTGTAATCTGTGATTTTTGACAATGTGAAGTGATACCGCTAACGTTAGATGTTACAGTCAAATCTCTCTCTCACACACTCCGTGTGTGTGTGTGTGTGTGTGTGTGTGTGTGTGTGTGTGTGTGTGTGTGTGTGTGTGTGTGTGTGTGTACACTTTGTACCAGGGTTTGTCTGCAGTGTGGGAATGGGTTACATTCCTCTCTGGTCCAAATGGAGAATAAAGGGAGCGACGAGGTGGAAAAATTGAAGACAAAGTTCTTGTCAGTGTGGCACAATGTGAAGTACAGTAAGTGATTAGCCTGAGGTCAAGTACACACAAGAAGAAAAACATATTTTTGAGTGGAGGGGGACTTTAAGTAAAAGTACCGATACATCAAAGTAAAAGTACTCCATTACAAGTAATAGTCCTGTATAGAAAATCCTACTTAAGTTAGATAAGTACCAGCAGTAAAATGTAGTTGAAGAACTGCGCTAAAAATAGTGGTTCGGTTCCTCAGACTGATAAATTCTTATATATGACATCATTAGATGATTAATACTGAAGCATCAGTGTGTGAGCAGCATGTTACTGTTGTAGCTGCTGGAGGTGGAGCTAGTTTGAACTACTTGATATACAGTTAGCCAGTTTAGTACAGTGGTTCCCAACATAGGGGTCAGGTCCCTCTAAAGGGTCACCAGATAAAATTTGAGGGGTTGTGAGATGATTAATGGGAGAGTTAATGGGAAGTTCTGATACACAAATCTGTTCTAATTTTTCAGGACTTTTTCTCTAATCTTTGACTTTTGGTGAGATATTGGATGATTTGAACATTTATTGAAACAAAACCATGTGAGAAGTTTAGAGGGAAAAATCACTATTTGGTGAAGCTGTTAACAACTCACAGGCATCTCAATTGTGACCCCGACTACACACTGCTTTTTGTAAGACATCAAAAGCCAAAAAGGTTGGGAAACCACTGGTTTCATCTTTAACAATGTGTTGTATTTTAAAAGCTTGTTATATTATCCATCGTGTCAAATCTTCATCTGAAAAGTAACTAAAGCAAAATTAATGTAGTGGTGTAGAAAGTGGAGTGGAAGTATGAAGTAGCATAAAACAGAAATACTCAAGTAAAGTACAAGTACCTTAAAATTGTACTTGAGTAAATGTACTTAGTTACTTTCCATCACTGCACAGCCCTGCTACCCATGCTAGTCCTCTGCTTTCATGCTTTTATCACTATTGTCCACAACCTAGTTTATGTATTTTCTTAACTCAAGCTGAATAAGTCGGTTACCTAAACTGGAATCTGTACAATTGAAATGCAGACAGATCAACAATAACATGTTGCTCCAGACACGGGAGACTGCAAAAAAAAAAAAAAAAAAAAGACAAGAATTTAATGAGAAAAGCACCTACTGCTGTTGAGTCAGCTCTTAAAATAGTTCCTTGTCATACCCGTCCACTCTGGTTTGACTGTGACATTGTGCTCTTTTCAGCTCTGATTAAAGTTTCTGCTATGTTGCTGCCTGTGTTTAAAAAGCCTAATGGTTATTCCGGTGCTGTTTATGTAATGCTAAGTGGAGGTAAACAGGATACTGTACTACAGTAACTGTAGTCTGCATGAATCTTGGGACTGAGCCAGAACACTGAATGATGGGTGTTGTACTGTAGGTGTGCCAGTCAACTGAGTAAATAAGATGCCTTAGAGCTATTTTTTTTTCAACCATCAGCCAAACCATGACATAATGTCTGTTTGTTCTATGTCTCAGGTTGGGCTCTGAAGTCTAAGACCTCATTCAGTAGAAATTCCCCTGTGCTTCTTCTGGGGAAATGTTACCATTTTAAGGCTGAAGGTATGGTGCACCCACACACACGCACACATACACAAAACAACTACTGGCAGTTACAATTAAAATACTTTAGGGCTGCAATTAATGATTGTTTTAGTTATCGATTAATCTGACAGTTATTTTCTTGGTTAATTGATTAGTTGTTTGGTTTAAAAAATGTCAGAAAATGGTGACAGCTCAAATGGCGAGAGTTCAAAACATTCTCTTTTTCCAGCCAGTTCATCTTTTATACCAAAAGATATGAAGGCATGTGAGTAAACAATTCATCCACATACTAACGATTATTTTCTTGATTAACTGATAGCTGTGTGGTTTAGAAAATGTCAGAAAAAGTTTTTAAAAAATTGATCACTGTTTCACAAAACCCAAGATGATGACCCTCATATGTCTTGTTTTGTCCTGACCAATAGTCCACAACCCAAAGATATTCAGTTTACTATCATAGACAATTATTTTCTCAATAAATCATTTGGTCCATAAAATCTCAGGAAATAGTAAAAAATGCCCATTATAATTTCCCAGAATCCAAGTTAAAGTCTTCAAATGTCTTATCTTGTCTCATCCCAAAGAGATACAGTTTCCTGTCATGTATGACAAGAAAAAGCATTCGGTTGTTTGAAAAGCTTGACCCAGCAATTAACTAAAACGATTATTCGATTATCAAAATAGTTGGCGACTAATTTTCTGTTGATCGACTAATCGTTGCAGCTCTAGAGATAATAATAATCTATTACAACAACAACTGTCACCTTCAGTCGACACCAGCAGAAAACCCTTGGTTTTTGTTTACCTCAGATGACGACAGTCCCACAGAAGAAGCCTGCTATGAAGCCTCCGATGAGGACTTCGTCATGGGGAACGTGGAGGCTTTCCGGAAGGATTTTGCATCCCGTGTGTGGCTGACCTACAGGGAGGAGTTCCCTCCTCTGCCAGGCTCCGACTTGACCTCTGACTGTGGCTGGGGCTGCATGCTGAGAGCTGGACAGATGATGCTGGCTCAAGCACTTACCCTGCACTTCTTGGGTCGAGGTGAGTGGAACAATGGTATCACACCTGGTTTGAAACTCCTGCTTACGTGAAGAATTGCATGAAAAATGTGGACAAAAAAAAGCCAAAAAAAGAGTTTGATTTTCCCCCCCCCCACTTTAAGGACACAAGTGGAGGTAGCAGGAGTCCAATTTTGCTCTCTTGGTCTATTTTGTACACACATCTATTGCATGTCTGTCCATCCTGGGAGAGGGATCACTTCTCCATTGCTCTTCCTGAGTTTTCTTTTTTTTTTTTTAACCCTGTTAAAGGATTTTTTTAAAATTCAAATCGAGGGTCTAAGGATAGAAGAGGCAAATTTGTGATTTGTGACTTGACTTGACAGTATTACATCAGACAAGCTGCTTGGTGGCCAATATTTGGAGACTGTAAACATCTTGTAGTTCCTCAGTGTTCATGGGGCTCTGATAAGCATTAGCAAAAAGTGAAACTACACATAATATTGAATTAAGTCAAGTAATGCAGGTGATTTTGCAAAAAAGGGCTAATAATGTATCTCAATAATCATTTTCTTTTTATTTCTGTTAAGTTTCTTTTTTTTCCCGAGCAGGAAGCCCAACCTAGGAAGCCATTTTCTTGAGTTTCCTTGTTCTCAACCTTAAACCTTTAGAAATTTCAATTTATTTGATACAAGTGATTTAAAATGAGTGAATTCCTCACATCTCTGTGAGATCTATTGTCTCTGAAGTGTCCTAGACTTTATGGGTCCTCATAATGAGATGAATGCCAGTTTAATGCAGTCATTTAGAAAACAATATTTAAAACTTGTTCTTCTGTCAAATCTAAAATATGTCACTAATGAAATATTTCTCTATAAAATGACTAATGGCCACTTAAGGATATTTATTGATCAATTTTACTTTGATTCACTTTGGATCAAGGTCATTTTGTTAATGCCTTAGACTGTACTCTGGCCCGTTTTATAGCCCGGACCACTCCCATTCTCTCCGCCTCAAGCTCCCACCCTGTTTGTAAGGCTAAGGCACAATTAAAGTGAAATAGTAGGACACTCAAACTCCTAATTGAACAGAATGACGCCTTTTCTGTTACTGAAGCGCACAAGGTTCTGTCTGTTTAAGGCAGAAACCTTAAATTTCACAAGTTCTGAAAGACTTTTTGTTCTTAATGGTGATGTTTGAGATGGAACTTTTATGTGTTGAATGATGTGGTTCAGAAAGCACTCACAGAGATCCGTTTAAAATTATTACCTTTCATTATTTCCCATCAGTGATATCAGCTTTTTAAGAACAGGTAGCCTTTTTCTTCACTAAAATTAAGAACTTGATGTTTTATGTATGACTTCTTTAGCTATTTTCAGTGTTTCAGAGTCCCATGCATTTAAATCACTTGGTTTATATGCATTTTACTCCAGAATACCTCAATAGAAACATTTTGTAGTTTGTTTGTTTTTTTAATCTTTGCCTCTCTTCAACGGTTGAAAGTGCAGTGAGATAGGAAACAGGGGGGTTGGGAGAGGAGTTTGACATGCAGCACAGCTCCACGGCTGGAATCGAACCGCGGGTGTTGCAGTTATGTGATTTGTGTCCCAACCAGCAGGCCACTGAAGCACCTCAACATTTTGTAGTTTTGACTTTCTATTTGATTTAATTAATTTCTATTAATATTTTAGATTAAATCTCATCTCCAGAGGCATAGAGTTGTGTCATGTGTGGGTTTTTTTTTCTAAATTTGAGCTATAATTATATATTATGTATTTCAAAACATATGCAAGCCTATAATTTTCTTCCAATAGCTGTGGGAACAGTATTATATATATTTAGTTACATTTTTTTCTTTTTTGAGAGGGAGAATTTTTCGTCTTGATTGAGTTGTTCTCTAAAACATATCTAGTTATTTCTGGCTTGATGCATTTATCAAACATGTAAAATTATAACATTTCAAAAACTAGATGCAGAGTGTTTTACAGTAAAAAAATAAAAAAAATCATAAGCCCAAACATAAGATTTAGAAGAGGACAGCAAAGCCCTGTTCACATTAAAATTCTTATCCACAGAAATATAGAGAATAGATTTTCCTATCTACTACCAGGGCTTTTAGGAAATATAGTTCTTAGGCCTCGCTCTTTTACCTGATTTATTATTTCTGTTCAGACTGGACCTGGTCAGAGGCACTGAAGCTCCAGCCTTTAGACACTGAGACGTGGACTACCACTGCAGCCAAGCGTCTGGTGGCCTCCCTGGAGGCTTCTCTGCAGGGCTCCCACAGTCCCTCTGATCCTAAATCCTCACCCATACCTCAAGCCCAGGCCCCAGGATCTGCAGAGGAGGCAGATGCCCACTTGAAAGAGATGTACCACCGTACTCTGGTGTCGTGGTTTGGGGACTGCCCCTCGGCTCAGCTGGGCCTCCACAGGCTCATCCACTTAGGCCTGACGATGGGGAAACAGGCAGGGGACTGGTATGGACCTGCTGTGGTGGCACACATCCTCAAGTAGGTGTAACTACAGAATAAAAGAAAAGGTTTTATTTGAAAACATTTTTAAGGCAAAAGATGCTAATTGGTATGGTTTTTGTTAGATCCGCAATGATTTGTCAATTAATCGATTAGTTGCCAACTATTGAAATAATTGCCAACTAGTTTGATAATTGATTAAATTTAATTTAAAGGAAAAAAAAGTTGGTTCAAGCTTTTCAAATATGAATATTCTCTGGTTTCTTTAGATTTCTTTGACAGTAAACTGCATATTTTTGGGTCATGAACTGTCGTTTTGGATAAAAGAAGATATAGAGGACATGATCCCGGGCTTTCTGAAATGGTGATCAACAGTTATTGATGTTTTTATGGGCCAAACATCTAGTCAATTAATCATGAAAACAATTGTCAGTTTAATCAATAACAATAAAATATAATAAAATAGTAATAACAAAATAATTGTTAGTCTTAGCCCTGGTATTTTTACTTAACAAATGACTTGAATGAATAATTGATTTGCCAAAATTGTCATCAATAGTTTTCTGGTAATTGTCTAATTGATTAGTTGTTTCTGCGCATTTACTGTTAATGTGACAATAAATTACGGCCACAGTTTTGGAGCATGAATATGAAACATTTAAGTAAAGAGGAAGAAGGTAACAAAAGATTAGATGTAGAAAAACTGAATATGAATATGTTGATATCACTTTAAGAGGTCAATATATATTTAAATTATTAGACCCATTACAAAATCTGGGTGTAGATGTACTAGAGGGAACAAAGATATGTTGCAGTAATGAAACTATGTGCTACTGCATGTGTGCATGTACAATATGTTAAATAAGTTTTATAAACAGCTTGCAGAACAATAAAATAATGTATATAAGCTAGCAACCACATCAGCTGTCACTACTAATATGTTGAATCATGGCTTTTTTTTCTTTTAACCATCATTTTCAAGCACCTAATTCTTCATTTATACTGTTATTAAAATATCTTTAGATATCTAAAATAGATGCACCGACTAGATACATGTAAGTTTCAGATGTAAACCTGAACTCCCTCTCTCACTATCTGTATTTCTCTCTTTCTCTTAGGAAAGCTGTTGAGAAGGCGATGGACCCTGGCTTGGCGGGTATAACTGCTTATGTCTCACAGGACTGCACAGGTATGAAAGATGAGCCTGCTGTTGATAAAACAGGATGCTGGGCACGACGCCCAAACTGACCCTTCTTTTTCCACCATTTCTCTGCTGCTTCTGGGAGACTGCGGAGCTGCCGAGAATGGTGACAGGAGTCTCACTGTGTCTATTCCCCAAAAAACACATCAATTCCAAATCTACTAGCTTCAAATCTTACCTCTTCTTAACCCCAATAACCTGGATTTGATTCATGTTTGTCTTGTCTGCAGCCAAAGCAGAAGATATGTGTTTGTGTGAGAGTGTGTCTCAGTGTGTTTAGAAGTTTGAAAGTCACAGAGAGAAAATGGGAAAGTGAATGAATTCAGCTCTTAAGGCTTTACACTGTGCACATATTTGTATTATACATATATCAAGCATGCATGATTCTGTCATCAGACTGTATTTAACCAGAGAAAAACCAGAATGAAACCATCTTTCACAAGGTTTGATTTAACAAAAAAAAAAAACACAAAAAGAAAGAATCATATTTGTCTAAAATAAAATTTAAAGACTTGTGATTGGGTAACGAGAGATGAGGTATTATTTTAAGACATGCAGTGAATATTGCAAGATGAAATTCCATTAATGAGACCTGCAAAAAAAAAAAACTCTTACTGACATGAGGTTAAAATATGGATGTATTTGGACAATATTGCATACAATCATGTGACAGAAGAAATTAGTGTCTCATAGCCAAAAACACAATAAAGACACCATTCTCCTATTTCATAAACCACGGATGGCTACAAAAAGTGAGACTGAGAGGCCGATGAACAGACAGAATACACAGATAGACAGGGCAGACATGCAGACCTCCGTCTGACCTCTGTGTTATTGATCCTCCATAGTGTACAGTGCTGATGTCATCGATAGCCACAGGGCACCAAGAGTGGGGCGGGCCTCTGCTGAGGGATCAGATGCCCCTCCTTCCCCACAGAACAACCAACCAGCGTCTGCTTCCACCCTGCCAGACAGTCGAGCTGTCATCATCCTCATCCCTGTGCGGCTGGGAGGGGAGAAAACCAACCCCGACTACTTTAACTTTGCAAAGGTGAGAGACACGTGTAGGTTAGGGTAGTTTTTAGAACTGCAAGTTAGCCAAATAAGTTAAGTTCCTTGTATGTCTTGCACTGCAGTGGTAAAAGAAACATTAATTATGGTGCTAGAAAGAAAGAGTGAGTTTAAAACATCTTTTTTTGGCATTGAAACATAGTATTTAGACTCCCAGTTACATTAACTGTATGTTTCTCTGCCCTTCTCTCTACATATAGAGCATACTGAGTCTGGATTACTGCATAGGCATCATTGGAGGGAAGCCCAAACAGGCCTGCTACTTTGTAGGATTTCAAGGTTAGTGTTTGCGTAATGGAAAACAGAGAAAGACACACAGAGAGAGGTTGGTGTGAATAACAGATTATTTTGCATAATATACCCTTCTTATGTGAAGAGACAAAGTAAGTTAATGTATTCCTGTTTGCGTGAGGAAAGCAGAGAGGAGTGGAGACGGAGGCAAGTGAAGCAGGGCTTACTTTATTCTCTCTGACCCATCAAAGCCTCACCCATTTATCACAAGTAAACCTCCCAAGTTGTAAGCTGTAATTGATTTCCATAGGAGGTATGCATTAAATTTCATCCGGGCCCCAAAGTGAGCCACTCTTCATCACCTTCAGGAGCCAGAAGGAACCTTCAGTTGTACATCTTGGCAGTCAATATTTACGCATTTACATTTTACCAATTTGAAATACAGTGGTGGATGATGTCTAAATGACAAGCAATACATTCTCCCTGCCAAGGCGCGGCTCAGCGCTGCATTTATCATATGCAAATGGTCGCATATAATTGCGTGTTTGTAAAAGTAATTCCCCCACACAAAAATTAAATGACAACCTCTTTTTTGTGGGTGTAAAGGATGTGCTTGTACAAACGCATCTGATTATGTAGAATTTAATCCACCCCGGTGGATATTAAAAAGCAACAACCTTCTGGGAGGCATATTTGACGCACACAAGCCTAACAGTAGGCCAAGCAGGTGACTTTGAGCTACTCTGCATAGAAATTGGAGAGAAGCGCGTTTTTGTAATAATCCGATGTTTTTGAATAACTTGTCTTTTGTTTTGTCCTTGCAGATGACAGCTTGATTTACATGGACCCTCATTACTGTCAGTCTTTTGTGGATGTCAGCACCAGCGATTTCCCTCTCCAGGTAATGTGAAATTACACAGACGAGCTGACTGAGGCCCCAGTAATGTGAATTTAATAGTTTCTGTTAGTACTTAAGGGTATGAATCTTAAAGCAGCCCTGGGCCCAATTACCGAGTCCCTATCTGCTGATTTATTTGCTGCTCAGAAGAAGCTGCCACTTAAGAGAAATACGGCAAATACAGGATCAGGTACTGTGAGCCTGAATATTTCAGGACCCATACATAAAAATCAGCACACAGCTGCGTATAGTAACTTTGTTTTATGCTTTTACATGCCGTGGTATACAGTACAATGTGACAACACACCAGTGCTGTAAATTTATGGATGCTGTGACAGCAGATAAATAGGATTTCATTCATCATAAGGTTACCTGGTCTGAATATTTTCAGATGTATTTTGTCTCTTTTTGTCTAGTCATATCATTGCCCCTCTCCGAAGAAGATGCCTTTCAGCAAGATGGACCCAAGCTGCACCATAGGTTTCTACTCCAGAAGTGTCCAAGACTATGAGAGAATCAGCCAAGAGCTGTCAAAGGTGGGAAATGTCACAACAACACAAAATGCCACCATTTCATTGCTCATCTCAAAATTATTATGTGACCACAACTGTCTGTGTATTAATAGTGTTTTGTATACTGGCAAATGTGTGTGTGTGTCAGTGTGATACAAGTTGACCAGTAGGTGGCACCATTTAGCCATGAATCTGACTCAGTTCTCAAACCAGTCAGCAGGTTGGGTAGATGTAAACCAGAGTCTTCCCTCCTTAAACGGTCTGAGACTGTATTCCTGAGTATTAAAATTAATGTTATATCTCTGATAGCAACTTGATAGAGAACACATAACGGTTGAGGAGAGGCCCCTTGTTTGGTGAAAAGATTAAATTCAAACTCTTTTAAAATGTACAGGTTAGTGTCTCACTAGCAGTTCTCTGAAACACTGGCCTGTTGTTGTTTCAGGTGCTGCAGCCATCAGCGAAGGAGAAATACCCAGCGTTCACTTTCGTGCAAGGTCACGGCAAAGATTACGACCTGTCGGCAAGCCTGACCCCAGAGAAGAGAGAATGGCCCTTCATACGTGACCCGAGGAGGACAGTCTCCACTGCCGGGGACTTTGTGCTGCTTTGATAGTGCTGATTATAACTATTGACATGGAACTTCCTCTTTTGAAATGTTGAAACAGCTTTGTATCCAAAGCCTATTGTTGTCAGTTGTGACACTGAAGGTTACGGAACTTTATGAAGCTACAGTAATTCAGTTTATACATCTTGGAAACTTTGTTGCTGAGCAATTTCAGCCAAAATTGTTACTAACTTATGGATTTGTATTTGGTGCCTGGCAATGTGAGCTTGCTGAACCTTTTGTCAGAAAGTCTTAAGATATTTTTTGTGCTCTGCTGATTTTTATGACATATTGTTGTTGTTTTTTAATATACTCATCTAGACAAGAAGAAGAACATCTAGACAAACAATAGTCATTTTGCACCATTGTTTGTAACTTTTTAAACTTGAGCTGTTGACAGCCATTATATCAATGCACCATATCTCGGAGGATTTGGTAGAGGATTTGCTTGTAGTAAGGACTAGGTCCAGTTCAGTGCTCCCACACTGACCTGCTTTGTACATGTGTCACAGAGCAGGTATAATTGTCCCTGAAATCAGGATTGGCCCAGTTTAAAATCTTTTTTTAAGCACAAGGCCACACCTACAGTATTTAGACAGTGTGGTTAGTATTAGTATATAGCTGAAAGGAGTGCGGTGAAAGCCTTAATTTATATGGGCCAAGGGCTCTTTGATGATAGACTGAACTAAGTAACTTTTCCAAACTCCTCTGCCAAGAATATTTCATCAAATAAGATGAATTTTTCAACCATCTGAAACACCTCAACAACAAAAGCACAAGCTTTGAAGGACGCTCTCTTCATAATTCTGCCAACATGTCTTTTTATTCATGCTAGAGCTTTCATCTTAGCAATAATATATGATGCTGTTGTGTGATGATATGATTGTTTGCTTCCCTTGGTGGTATTAATTTTGGTTAGAGTTTGTCAAATGGTTAATGGTGCTATGAGCTACACCTCACTAAGCACTATCTGTTATAAATTACCCTTTACAATAAGATGTTTTAGATGTAAAAGTATCTGCTGTATATGTCTAACACCCATTTAAAACAGCACCTGAAGTAAAAAAAAAAACTTCCAGGGAGTTGCAATACGGGTTGTTGAATTGAGATGAACTAACAATATAAATCACCCAAAGAAATTGCAGAGAGATACTATATTAACAATCAAAATCAATATTATTTATATGTATTTTGTGTAATTCACAGTTTTGGTCAATTATTTCAAAGCGTTTTGGAAAGTTTGTTTTCATACAAAAGGAATTTTTTAACATTTCATGTCATGTTTACCTTTCTACCATTCTGCAGTGAAACTAAATGATTTTCTCTCTTTTTACAACACTGTAATTACTGTAATTTACTGTAATTACACCTTAATGAACTAGAAGTGAAGAAGTACACCAGAACACTTGACTACAAAATTACAAAACTTGATCATGCACTTTGATTTATCATTTAAAAACACTGAAGTTTTCCGACTGTAGAACTTTTCTTATGTGCTTTTCTGCATTACAACACCTGCATGTCTGTTTGCATAAATTAACTAAGAAAACTAATATCTATAATGTAAAATGTTTTTTTTTTACATTGCCAGGAAAAAAAGTTGAATAAATTCACAATATTTGACTTTCTTAATCGGTTTTGCTTCTTTGGGGTCCACTAGGAGAATTTGAATCGCCTCTAGTAGAATAAAAAATTGTTTGCTTCATTTTCAGTGCTGGATACAAACCTCAGTGGTGTGTTGAAATGTATTCAATCCCTTTCTCTCCCAGTCAAATGTAGTAGATTAAAACTAATCGTACGTGCTAACCATCTATACAGCCCATTAACCAGGGACCGGAAAAAATGTGACCCAGTGACACTGGCGGCAACTGTGTTCCTCTGTGGAGGAAAAGAAAATATCCTTGTGTGCAAAGCTCTGTTACCATGGATAATCTGTCTGTTGCCCCCTTAGTTTGAGCTATGCCGGACTGTTTTCCTGTACAATACAAATTCTTGTATTATGATGAGCCTTGCTTTTTAAAGGAGGGAACTGTCCCATCTGTGGGAGAGCCAGGGCAAGGGTGAGGATGGATGGACAGAAAGGAAGAAGAATCCCTCATCTGTTCTCTTGTCTACCATGGAGAAGCAATGGCAAAGCACATAAAGGCATCATTTAGATCCCCCGTGTGATCTGTGTGTTCGTCTGTGGTTGTTTTTAGTGGACGACCGACCGGCTGTGTGGACAGAGCGGGGACATCAAGTATGCAGAAGCAAAGGACCGGCAACATTCTTCAGCTTTGGAAGATGGAAAGAAAGCGGAAGGGTTGGGTGGACAGGAGGGTGGCGTAGCGAGGCGATGGGGTATTTGGGGATTTTTGTCAGAAACATGAAAGAGCATTTGTGCTAGGGGGCACAGAACTCTATGAGGGTTGACTGTGTTCTCCGTGTATTTACAGGGGATGTATGAATATTTGATTAATGAGTCACAGGCTCAGGGGAAATGGAATACGCGAGTGGTGGCTTTACAAAGCAAGCCCATCACACACACACACACACGCAGATACACCATGCCATCCCCGTTTAACACAGCTGCCTAAAGTGTCATTGACATTGCAGATTCCTGAAAATCTAATCTGCAGTCAAGCAAATTCCTCACAAACAGGGAGTCCATGAGAGTCATTCCTCTGTTCCACAGATAGATGAGGAGTGTGTGTGTGTGTGTGTGTGAGAGAGAGAGAGAGGGGGGGTGCACGTAAAGACACAGAGACGCCTAATAAAGATTTTATTTTCGTGTCATCCACAGGAGGAAATGTCTTGTGGCATGCAGTCTTTAGAAAGATCAACAAGGAAAGGGATCCACTAAGACATTCTCATATTTTAAGATTATACATATTGTGGAAATAAACTCCTGATTAGTTCTAGTCTTACAGTTTTTATTGGAACAAGGAGACCTTTTGAGACTTTATCCACACACCAAAGTTTGGATCTGAGAGTAGCCTGATGAATCTTGACAACAAGATAAGCCGTTAAAGTCATTTAGGTTGGGAACTTCTCAAAATATTACAGAAATTTAGAGGAGAAATGGGTTACCAAAGAACATAATATACTACATGTATTCATTTTCAGTTAAATGTAGGATGTAAAGTCTTGACAAGTGAAAATCCTGTAACACAAAGATGCAGTAAAATATCTGTAGGAAGAAAAAACAAAACATTTTTGCATGTAATTGGAAAAACAAGAATAAAATAAAATAATAAAATCTGATCATTTTAATGTGAAAATAATGGTACCAGCATAACATGATGCAATGTATATTCTCATTAGTGGATGAACACTGATCATTCCTTCACCTGGTCAGCTTTACATGGATGCCAAAGATGTGACTATGATACATTTAGCCACAAAGGGGTTAATATAATATTTGGAAGCTTTCTCAGTCTCATGCATATATCCACAAATACAAAACAATTCTCTTTTACATGACAATGTTATCAAAATTGTGTCATTTCAGGTGTGCTGAAGAAAATGACTGTGATACAACAGAAAGTGTTGCGTTTCTATTCACTCTAACTCTGTGGTTCTCAGGATCTCCTCCAGCAAAGATCAGACCATGATGGATGACACTGAGAACATCCAGGGGAATTAGATTTAACAGAAAGGGAAAGACACAGGGGGAAACGTGATATGCACAGTCTGTACATGTGTGTGTGCAGCTGTGAGGATGTTTTAAAAGTGTTTTAAGTGCTGTGTCTGGTCTTTTCCGATCATAAGTAGTGTGTAAATTTATATGGATGAGTGTGTAGTTTACACATGTACAGGTTGTGTGTAAGTCATTCTAAATCTTATGTGTCACACTCTCTCCTTGTCTTCACACCAGGTGCTGGGGTGCTAGATTTATACCCAGTAGCCCTTGCCCACCCTTGTGGAATGCCATGCATCTTCAAACAGGTACTTCACTTTGAAATCTCATCTCGGCGTGATATCTCTAGGCGGCTAAATATATCCGGCTCCCGGATCCCGCAGCCGTCAGAGCGTAAATACCGCCTGCGCTGCATCAGACTGCATTCAGAGTCTCAAGTCTGTCCACGCAACTGTCCACTTGTTTCCACCCGTCTCCTTCTTCCCCCTCGCCCCCATCTATCCTGTTCACAGAAGCTCCTGGAGAAGTGCTGAGGCATTGCATGCCTCACACATCTCTTCTGGGTTAAAGCCAGACAGATGTCATGATGCTGTGATTAATCAGCAGCACGCAGGACAGGAGCTTCAAGGGTGCTCCACCATGTGAACATGACCTAGAGTACATACTGGTTCAAAGGTTCTTCAGCTTTTTTCAACCCATTACTCAGAACAGAAGAAACATATTTGATGTAATGAACAGTGCTTTTCTTGTAATTTATCCTGAATTTAAGATCCTTATCGATCCTTTAAGAATCACAAGTCAAAGTATTTTGCACAACTGAAGGCCAAGTGAGTCATTACAGGCCTGGATGATAATCCAATTTGTTTTTTGAGTTTTCACTCTACTTTATTTATGGATAGGTTATTGATCCTCCCCTTCCAGCAGGTTTATCTACTTTAAGTAGAACTCTATCATTACAATATGAACATATAGCGCTATTATATTTTTTATTATTTCAATCAAATGGTAATTTATAGCACAAAAAATGGTTAATGTCATTTTTCATATGCATGATAAGAATTTATCCATTGTAATGCACAACTGTGGAGCACAGTTCATTCTACTGAACTGCTGTTTAATTGGGATTTTGCATACATTTGCCATACTGATATATATATTGATGAGACTACCTGACTAAATAAAGTTTTAATGAATTTCAGGAAAATATTTTTATCAATGTTGTTTTCTGAATGGGAGAAGTAGTTTCAAAAATGAATGGATAGATGGAGGGATGAGTGGACTGTTGTACCTATGCACCCATCACAAAGACAACAGAGTTTCCCTGATGATGAGTTTCCCTGATCTTATTTATTAGCTACTGGAAACTACTGTATCAACAGTATCAACTTTAGAAGGACGTTGCTTTAGAGCATCTCCCGACTCAAATCTAACAGTTGCAGTTCATTTTGGCATCATTACTTAAAACCATTGCACCTCATGACTGAGTAGTACTGGTGTATGCTACCACTGTTTCTATAGAAATTAGTAACTTTTCTTTTTTGCTTCCTTTCATAAACACTGTAAGAAATTTCAATATTTAGATTAAATGTGGTTTAGTAATTCAGGGAAAGCAAATGAATGTACAATTAAGTAGTTGACCTGTTAATGTTTTGCATCAAAATATTAACAAGTAACTAAAAATTTAAAAGGAGCTTAACATAATAGATAAGCAAGGAAATCCCTTTCTGGTTTTACTTCACTTTAACAATGTAAGAAAACTCAGGGAATGCGGTTGAATTGTCATTCTGCTGAGATTAGTTTGCATCGCACTCTTCCCCTCTTCAAACGGAGATGGGTGTACCATGGCTGAGGCCCAAAGCAAAGCTCCTCACCAGGCCCGGCTGTGACAACAAGAAGGGCACTGGAGTTAACATTTAGATAACGGATGTGTGTGCCGCTTTCGATTTCCATTCCTGGTGACAGGGAATCTTAGGAGCACATCACGGTTTGTGTTTGTCTGTGTGTGTGTGTGTGTGTGTGTGTGTGTGTGTATTGGGGGCGGGGGCACTCCTGTGTTTCTTGCGTCTCAGGGGTGATGTGGAGGAACGCCGAAATTCCTCATTCTGCTGTCCTCTGAGGCATGGCCGGCCCTCTGTCAGCTTTTACTAACCAGATGCATCCGAAACAGGCACCGAGGCTGAAGGCAGGGGATATTGCCTGCTGTGTAGCTGTCGACTTGTTTCTCATTGCATGCCTGTGTTGAGCAGGGTGGCAAGTGTGTTGTGTGTATGTGTAAGCGGGTGGGGTGGGGAGGGGGAGGAGGAGGAGGAGGAGGTTAGGTGGGTGTCAGCCTGTCTGTATAAATGTGTGAGGCAGGACATGCTATGAATTTTGGGGCGTGTGTATCATCCAACACACACACACACACACACACACACTGCCAGTCTAAGCTCCACCTGACTCTTGGATTGTAACTAACATCAGTCTCCGCTGTGCTGTGGCCTGTAAGTTTTGTCCAGTTAGTATTCCCTAGCTCCTTTGCTTAATGACATAGCGTGTGTATGTGTGTGTGTGACAGAAAGAGAAACTCAGAGGTTCTTTTTCTATTTGGCTCTTTCTTGTCTTTTTTTGTGTGTGCATATGTCAATGTGTGTGTGACTGTGTGCGTGCGTGCGTGTGTGTGCGTGCATGAAAGATTTCCTCCATCCTGTAGATTTGTGTCTGCGTGTAATACTTCTCATCTCCATCTAAAACTCCTGCAGGCCCTGTGCACCATTATCACGCAGTTGCAATAAAACCCACAGTAATTAAAGGGGATCTGGCTGTAATTGCCTCAGTGAATCAACTTAATCAGCACCTGTGCTCACAGTCAACCTAATGGTGCAATCTAACCTTTTAATACCCCAGAAATTAGAATTGTAAAAAATTATACACCTGATAATCATTCTGTATTTTGAAACTCTTGAGTGGACAATGAGTGGACCATTGTCCAAGGCAAATATTAAAGCTGCAGTCTGCTGACTGTGCATGAATGTGTGTGTGTGTGTGTGTGTGTGTGTGTATGTTAAAGAGGACGCGGGAGAGCGAAGAAGAAAGAGAAACATGACATGCCATGATTAAAGTCATATGCTGAGAGTTGATAAATGACAACAAACATTGGGCTAAACTAAATAAATTTCAATAAAATCGCTACTATTAGAGCATTCGCTTGCAGAGAGGAAGTAAAGTCATGCCGCAGAGTTCAACTTTGGTAAACTTTCACATACAACATTCACACAATTGACCAACTGCAAACCCTCTTGACAGCGCTGACCTTTGAAAGAAAAGAGAGAGCTGGAGAGTCCAAAATGGAGGAAGCTATCATGTTAGCTTAGTCACATCATCCATTTTTTTAAAAAAATATATAACCCTGCTTTGCTAGAGTTTAAACTGCTCCACCAAATAAATACAACATGGTTTGTAATCAGTTGTGAGACAGGAGTGAATGATACAAATACATTCTCTTGAATTAATTTGCAACCAAGTAGTCGCTAAACTTTCAGCACAGCCTGGTGAGACTGAACACACATAGCAGACAGTTTTTCACAGCAGACATTATGACTTTTATCGTAGCCAGAAAAGCACAGGTGTAACTTGTAACATTAATAACAGCTCTGTACTCTCTGGTATGAATTCTCAGTATAAATTGTTGATGTGCTATGAATTCTTGCTATTTGTTGCCAATAGTTTACATTGTTTTGCCCGGAGGAGTCTGAAGGGAGGGTTGGTGTGTGTGGGGTTAAGGGGATAATATGATATGGTTTGAGCATTAGTAAGCTATGACAGGAAGCTAGCATGCATGTCTCTGGAACATGAATGGCATTACAACCGCCATAGTGCTTTAAACACTAAGATATACCGTAGCTAATTCCTTTTTATTCAAGTGTTGTTGTTCTCAAACTGGTGCTGATTTTAAGCAACAAAATTCACACACTGTCCGATGCATACAGTACCATATAATAGCAACGTCTCTGAACCTTTGCTACATATCTCCAGGTTGTAGTTTTACTCTGATTTTTTTTTTTTTTTTAAGTCAAAATCTTAAAATACAAGCAGGTACTAGGTTAAAAATAGATAGCCTGACTGGATAAAAGTGTCTGTGGTTTAAAGGAGCACAGACACACACACACACACACACACACACTCATAGACACACACACACACACTCATAGACACACACAATCTCTTCCTTGTTTGCATTTAAACTAAAAGACAGAAGTGTTTGAAAAGAGACGTAGATTAGACGTAGACAGACGTATATTTCAATGCACATAGTACAATACAATAACAACCACAAGAAAAAACACAGATAACGACACAGCTAAAATCATGAATAAATTAGCACGCCCATTACTCTCGCACCCCTGGGCCCACGGCCTCATTGAAATATAGGTCTTCTCAACACATATACCTAATATACTAAAAAAGAACATTTAAAATGATTCAGTGGCTTGTGTGAACACATTAATTTTCAGTACTAAAAATATATTTTTAAGCAGGTCTTGGGCCCTACTTCTTTCTTGTGTGGAATGCATAATGGATTCCTATGTAATCCATTATGGCTGCTAAGGGAGCGAGAGATAAAGAGTCTTCAGCAGCAGCCACCCGGGGTTGTTCTTCTTTAAATGAAGTTTTAATAAAGAACGACGGAAAGGCTGTACAAGGTCAATTATCAGACTTTGCCCATCCTCTGATACTGTTCTCAGATCCCTGTGCTTAGTTAACCATAATAGCTGTCAGTCATAGCCTGCTGATCTACACGTAAAAATGTCAGACACCCAGACGAAGGCTGAACCTATCTATCCAACACCTCTGTCAGTGTACGTTTACTGTTGACTATTTTTCGTCCTGACTGGCACATAAGGTCGCCACTGTCACAGACAGGCAAATCAGGGGAGCTGACTGTGGTCGACGTTCATTTGTCAGTGCCCTTGTTGAGGAGGATATCTCTTTATGCATCAAGAATACGTTAAAAGTCACTGGGGGGAGAGGTGGAGATATTAATTTCATCTGTCCGGGTGCTCGCTCAGCGTTGAAAGTTGAAAGGCCCCCCAACCCGTCTCAAAGAGTGAGGTGGATTTAATGTACGGGGTGCTTATGAATACACTTATGTATTCATTTGAGCAGTAAACGCCGGGCTGGGTCCCACACAGAAAAACAAACTGCCTAGCTTCCGGCAGCCATTTTAATTAAATGCCATGGATTGTCAAATTTATCGATCCCCCCCCCTCCCCCTCCCTTGACACAAGCCTGAAGGATGTCCTGTGCCATTTCCATATCTTTAGCGGCTTCTCCTGCTAATGTGAGGTGAGGGATGGAAGGAGATGGAGGTCTGCTTGGCTAAATTGGGCCTGGCTCTCACAGCTTGGAGCTGAGGGAGGGAGTAGGGTGTAAATGGATGCAGATAGGCTAAAGGGGGGGTTGCACATGTCCTGAAGCGATAGCCTCAGAGCTGTAGCGAGGCTCTCCCTCCCTCCGAGCAGATCTGTGTACAGATGGGTGTCTGACAGTTCTACAGCTGTTCTCCTAATTGTTCATTAAGTGTTTTATTGATTCCCTTATTTCAAGTACATGTGTCTTTCAGCCACTGCTCTCCATGTGAAGTGGCAGACGCACATGCCACACACACACTAACATGCGCTCACACCTTCACACGCATCCTGGCTAGGCCGAGATGACAGGGCCAGCTGATGCTGAAAATGCGAGCTGCCACTTCTAATCCAGGGTTCTTCTCTCCGTGGGGTCCGGCAGGGTCTGGAAAGCAACGCCGCGCTTGACGCACCAGGCTTTTATTTTCCAAACTTTTAGCATCAATCAATTAAAGTGCTGGCAGCAGCATGGAAAAATGTTTAATTCCTTGTTAAGTGGCAGCAGCCTCAGATTGCACCTGGCTGATAAGGGAGCTTGTGTGAGTCTATTAGATCCTGATACTCTTGCCTGAGTACTTGGCGAGAGTGCAAGCTTTATTTAGGCAGAAAATGATCAAGAGAGATAGTCGGGAGGAGAGGAGAGAGGATATAGAGAGTTAGAGAAGAAAAAAAAAAGCTGAGGAAAGAGAGCAGGGCTAAACAGCAGCATCCTCTAGAAGCAGTTTTTTATCAGTCAAGATCATCTTCCATTGTGGATTATGGCATTCAGTGGGTGCAGCTCTCACTCTAGCCTGATCCACATTTAATCTGCGAGTAGAATTGATAAAAACCATACCAAAGCCAGTGCTCTGGCATAAATCCTCTGTAAAAAATAGGCTAAGATAAAAAGTTATCTAGATTCCCATAAGGAATAGATTTATCCATCCACTGGTTTAAGTTCATGGCAGCACCTTGCTCTCTACAGCCTAGATTTGACAATCATTCAGGGAAGTCTTACTATATATACCACATGCAATAAAAGAACTAGCCTAAATATGAGGTGGAAAAATGAGAAATCTCTGACGTTATAGTGACAGTCTCCCTCTGTGTGGGCTTTAAAGGGAGAGAATGCAGAGCACGTACAGACAAAGGCAATTTGTTTCAGTGCTTTTATGAATTTATAGAAAATGCAGCAACTAGAAAGGGTAGTATTATATGGACTGGTCACTGCTAAAGGGAGAAAAATCACCAGACAAACTGTAACCATTTCTCTTTTTTCCCCTTTGTTCTAAGCCTCACAATTTGGCTTTCAAATTGGACTTAGCGCTTCAGTGAGTCAAGTCATATACTCCCAGCCCGGGTGGTCGTCTCCATTTCTTGGGCGAGGAAATTCTGTCGGCCCTCCTGCGTTGAGTGGAGTGATAATGTTCTCTGTAAAACACAATCAGTCACCTCCCTCCTTGCCTTTGTATAAGCCTCGAGGACCCCCAATCAATACTGGCTGGCTGGGTGACTTATCATCGCGGGCCGGCCGCAGAGCTGAGCTGAGCTGAGCTGAGCGGGAGCAGGGCAGCAGACAGTGGGCTGCATCCTGATGCAGACGTGAGGTGAGGCCTGTTGGCTGCATGAGTGACCTGCCCGCTTGGCAGTGACCAATTTGTTATGAGTCAACATGGGGAAAGATGGGAAAAGGTCTCTTTGAGAAGGTATACATGGTGGCTATTTGTACAAATTCAGCCTGGAATCCAAGACAATGTATCAGAGAAGTGGATGCAATGCAGTTTACAAGTAAAAGATATTTTTCTGTGTGAGTCATAACAGGAGTAATGGGAGTATTCATGTCTCTGGACACAGAAACTTCTGCTTCTGAGTTTTTTGTTTGTTTGTTTTTTTTTTTTTTTTTGTTCATTCAAATACAAAATTAACTGAACAAGTTTAATAGGATTCTGGATTTGATCAAGTTTGTGTAAAGAATTTATAAAAATACACCTTAAGTACAGAATAAGATAATGCTTTACAGTCCATAAATTACAGTGTAATTATGAGGTCATTCTAGGGGACATCTAAAATAATTATGGTTAAACTTTATAAATTCAACAACATTTTAAAAGTAATTGAAATGAATTGTATAGTATTTGCAGGGAAACAAGGGAAGAAACTTGGGAGAAAAATAATATGATTATAGCAGGAGAAAATAAATATTAAATGTAAAAATTTTAGGTTATCAACTTAATGGATTTAATGGCCCAATAATTTGTGTTTGATGAACTGTCTAAAGTATAATAACGTGCTTACTCTTCTTTTTCATAGTAATTATGAACTAAGTAAGTGGGCTATAAAATGTGACAATAAATTAGTAGTAAGTAAGTAAGTAAGTAGTGTTTAATCCCACTGCGCTCACAGTATTGATTCAGAAAATCGTGTTCATCTGGTGTTAAAGACAGTGAACCACAAGCCAGACAAACAACAGCAAACGCAGCAGAAAATCAGAAACAATCACAGATATCACTAAATAGAGTCAAAGTTAAAAGATTAAAATGGGATAAGACTTTCAACTTTCACAATTCTCTGCAATTCATTCTCTTTATAAGGTGCAAAGTCGTGAAGTTCAGTATTTACCCATCGGGTAGTTAAACAGTCGTGAGATCTGGGGCCCGTTTCACCAAATTACAACGTGCAAGTTGCATGTTGCAGTCATTTCCTCTTCGTTCATTTTAACACATTCGGCTAAACAAAAGCAACATCATACTTGTGATCCATGAATGGGCACGCGAGAGGACTGTAGAACTCGCAAATGTATCTGCAATCTGAGAGTAACAATCATTTGTAAGACAGGAAAGTGGCAGCATTTGTGATGTGCGTGTAAACAGTGCTTTCACGAAATTGGTCCCTGCTATGGTGGGCAGTGGTTTTGAATGGGAGGAAGAGAAGTGATATACTGAGGCAGTTATAAATAAAAAGTTCACAGTTTTGTTTCATCCAGTCAACAGTACTCTGTCATCTTGCGTGTTACCTTCTCCAAATATGAGCATGTCTATTGAACAAAAGCATTTGCGCATTTTAGGAATCTGAAGACAATGTTCTCTTGTACCAGTATAAGTTGTTTGATCTGGCAGTGAGGCTAGTAACCAAGAGCTCAACATACACAAACAAAACTCTGCGCAATTTACAGGGACTGACAAAATCTAGAGGCTACAAACACACCAGATGCTTTCACTAACTAACCTATCTGTCTCCTATCTGGAATTCCAGAAAGCAGCATGTCTGCAAAGAAGCTCGCACAATATTTTTTATAGTTTTTTATTTTGCCTTAAATTATCTAGAACATCTTTGGATGCATCTCAAGATTAGACAATCAAAATGATATCCAGTATATTTTGGAAATGTATCAATACACTGCAACATTTCAGCACTACAAGACAGACGGTATGAGACAAAGACAGCCTATTTTTTTAAGATTCAAACCTACAGAATACTTCATGTCAATCACTTTATGTAGCCAAGTGAGTTGCTGCGAACAGCCATTTGTATAATTTTGATAAACCCACGTAGTCTGTTGATATCTAGAGAGCTTTCCCTGAGGAGAACTTTAATTTGGCCAGTACTCTCCTAACTGTTCTTGAAGGCCGTATAAGATGATATGTGGTCCTGAATAGTTGTCTCTTGGCCTTGCTTGCCTCTGCAGTTTTGTGACAATACTTTCAAGGCCTTTACTTAACACTAGCACTGTTGTCTCTCAGTTTATATGTGATGACCAAGGGCTAAATGCACAACCTATGGTGAAAGTATAAGCACACTGCAAAAATGTACGTGTAAATCCAAACTTTACTGTGTCCTGTGAAGTCAGAAACCAGGTTATTTCACTCTGTGCATGAATCGTAGTCCTTAGTGCTAATTGTTAAATTCCTGAAATCTGGTATCAATGCCTCTGTGTGCGCATGTGTGTGTGTGTGTGCCTGTGCATGTATTGGATATCTATACTTGTCTGTTGTTTAATATTGTGTCCGTTGTTTTTATTCATATTGTATCTGTGGTGGTATTTCTTTGGATGCGTTTTTAAGGTGTAATATAACTTTCTAATGTTTATCTTTAAACTGTTTCCATTATCTCATCACTAATTTGCTAGCATATGCAAGATTACCAGCTGTCTAAAGACTCTGTGCAATTGAACAAATCGTTTGAACCACTTAATTGGAAAAAAGTTAACAGGGCAACACTAAATATGCATTTGAATTCATAAAAATTTTTCAAGCATGCTAAGCACATGCTGGAATCAATGATCTGCAAATGCCTACCTACCTTTTTGTATTCACCACACTGTGTGTCTTATGATTTTAATATGCAAAATAATGCAAATATTATTTAATCTACTGTGTAACCTTTGGAGTGATTTTTTGCCTTCATGGAAAACACTAGAAATAAAAAAAAAATCACACTTCAGAAGTTGATGCATGCCTTCCCTCATCGCAGGGGTGAAATCACGTAATGTTAATTTAATGTTGAGCACCATCATCACAGGACAGTACAGGCCAGGTAAACTAAGGTAGATGGAGTTAATACAAATGCAGCAATTTACCTTTAAGGCTGAATACACTGGCAGACTGAAGATGGACCAGCAGAAGTCTAAGCTGGCTGACTGTTTACTAACATTTCAGTTTCTATGGCCCATCTATTACAACAGTGAAAAAGGGGGTTGGAGGGCTGCTGTTTGGAATTGTCTTTAACTTTGATGATGTTTACAGCCAAGCAGGCCTGTTAATGGCCTCTAATTGGCTTAGTGAAGAGAACATGTTGACATTTGCTATGTGTTCACAGTCCAGGGCCTTGCTTTAGCCATTATGCTAATTCAACCATTATATATCTGGGGGTATTAATGGGACTGACACAAGTGATGTTACAGGTAAAGGGCTGTGAAATGGTCTGTAAACAGAGGGAATTGATTCCAAGGCTGAGGCGACTGTCACCAGCCGGCACTGGGCTGAACAGCTACCCTCCTCCTCCTCCTTTTGCCTCACTCCACCCCTCACCATTCCCCTCAAACCCCCCCCCAACCCACTCCTACCCTTGTCCAGCCCTGTCAAATAGCCTCTGACAGTGCTCTGCAGAGGCTGTCAGGGGCCATCAAAAAGGTACCCAAACACAGCGTGAAATGCCGTCTGCTTACAAAAATGAGACTGGATCAGGATCAATACAGTTTACCCCCCTTGCCCAACACCAGAGCACATCCATCCACCAACAAAGTCACAGACGAGCCGCAGAATCAGCTGCATTACAAAGCACAGATTCTCTAGCTAGCCAGCTCCCTGTCATACAGAGGCTAGGCTTATTTTACAAAAGCATTGCTTTTGAAAGACTGAGATGGGACTCAAAGCTGATTCACAGATTTGTTGTGAGTTCAACTATGGGAAGTGCTGGCTTCTGTGGACATCTTTGACTAAGAAATTCTTATTTTGTTTGAAGTGACTAGACAGCTATCGGCCATGGAAAGGCCCAGTCAGGAGATTCTGGGTCCACAGTGTAAAAAATGATTGTACACTACTGTTTCTAGGGTTGTCTATAATAAGGGATAAATGACATATAGGACAGAAATGTTTCATTATAAATGAAGTTTTATAGCCTATTGTTATGCATCATGCAAAAATAGGACGGCAACTAGTGATTATTTTCATTACTGGTTAATCTGTCACAAATTCTTCCTTCTTCCTTTCTGATTAATTACTGACTAAAATAGTGAAAAATCCCTATAATAATTTCCCAGAAATTACATCTTGATCATCTTCAAATGGCATTTTTTTTTATCAGACTAAAAATCGAAAAACAAAAAGAGGTTTAAATTATGAAGATATAAAAGAAAGAAAAGCAGCAAATCTTCACATTTAGAAAGCAAATGTTTGCCATTAGTACTTGATAAATAACTTCCATGATTAATTGATAATCAAACTACTACTTCTGTAACTGCAGTACTAACAAAAATATGAATGCTCCCATACATTATTATATTGTTAGAGTGCACTCATACACACACAAAATGCACATATTCAACCATATGTATGACAAAGTAATCTTGTAGGAACTGTTTGGACATTGACATTTTTATATCTTCTTAGGAGCATTCACTTTTACATTCTTTTTTGTTGGTAAGACAGTTCAAGGGTCATGGAAAAGGTTCTACTACCAGAGGGGTTGCTCACTAGTGACTATTTGTAAGCTTGATTGTGGTTGGACAACTGTGCGGGCCATGGCATTCAGATGAAGCTGCCTATCAAGCTAGGCTAGCTAACTGTGCGCAACACTGTAGTTTAGCCTAAGAAGGTACAAATGCAGTCAAGCCATGGAGTATCTACTCTTGGACTGGGTGAGGGTAAGATTTAAGGATGGCTGGAAAACACATTAAGTCAGAGAATGGTGTGAAAAGTTTTTGATATAGTAACAACATGACACTGCCTATCAAGCCAATGAGGCCAGCCATCGCATGTTAGCGTAAGAGATACAATGTAGATAAAAAGTTGGGTCTTTTCCACCGAGTATTTGCTCTTTTAGGCATCTTAAAGGTACATTAGGTCAGCGCTAGAAAATGGTGTCGCCTGACAGAGGGCTAAGTACATTTATGACTGCACAGCCTAATACCCACTGCATGGCCTAATGATAACATGAATACTGGACTTTTATAGGAACGCTGACCCAACTTTTGGCACATCACATTGAACTATTTGTGACCCGCTCTTGCTAAAAATAATTTAAAATTTAAAGAGATGTCGAGCATTCATAAGGCAGCCCATATTGGTGCCAGAGTTTTCACGAGCTGATATGTGCTCATACTGTGCATTATAAAAAAATTAAGTCTTTAGACCAAATTAAAATATTGTTTTATGCCTCATAAATACTCCAGGAACCCAGGGTCTGGTTCATATCATTACTGAGGCAGCTTAACAGCTATCTTGTAACAACAGGGGGAGATGACCATTGCCTGTCATGTTCATTTAGCTGTGGATGTGCTCACGGAGCAGAGAGCAGGCTATAAAACTAGGCCTGCACTGCCACACAGTAATTGAATTACTCTACCGTCCACCCTTGTATTCATTTACGGTCCTGAAATCTGATAGTAATAGTAAAATGGGATGTTTTGGATCTTATCCTTTCAGTCGCTAGGGAGAAAGTACACAGAAAAAGGTCCAACAAGAGTGCATCTCATATGGGTAAAAATAATCATTAGCAGAGAGGTATGGCGGTGTGTGTTTAAATCTGTCAATCTATGTGCCTCAGTTAACATGGATATCAAATAACAGCCTGCTAACCAGATCTGTCAAAAACATGAGGCTAATAATTACCTGCCTCTATATGGGGGGTCGGGGAGGAGGCGCTGCATAATAAATCTGCTGTATTCATCCAGAGAAAATTCAGCTTCTTCACTTTTTTTTCTTGATAGGGTTTGAATACGAAGCCCAGGCTAATAAAAGATTGGCCTGTCATAATGAATCAAGAGGGCCAGTGTCAGGTAGGTAGTGTGAGTCTATCCTCTCACATATCCATCTCTGGAACAAGCCTCGGTGTGTCTACATGGCTGGAGAAAAGAGACCAGTCGACACCCTATTTGGCTCTCTCCACTGAAATTAACTTTAGGCCCAGGAGAGAAAGAGAGACAGTGTTTGGAGCAGCATGGCTTCATTTTCTCCCGCAGTGAGCACCGAGGCCCCAGAGGGACACCAAGACAGATTTGCATGCCACTCGCTATTCTCTGCTACCTGCTGCAAATTTATTATTGTGGCAAGTCAGCTTCCCCAACAGCAATTTGGAGGACTTTTCAAACCTAAATGGTATCTGTAGGCAGTCAGGAGACACATAGAAATCACACACACACACACACACACACACACGCACCCTGTCTCTCTCTCTCACACACATATAGGAGGGGAAAAGCTGCATCAAAAAGTAATCATGGTGATCAGAATACAGCTGTCAACTGTGCCCCCCCCAAAAAAGTGACGGGTCTGATGAAGTGTTCGACTGTTTCAGAAACAAAGATGGGGTTATCAGGTTTTATCCTAAAGTTTGTTGGCTCTGATAAAACTACACAATAGGGTCATCATTGTGGCTCAGCAGTAAGATATGTTGTCCAAAACCCCCAAAAATATTCAGTTTACTATCATATAAAACACTGAGGAAGCTCCAACCAGAGAATGTTTCTCATTTTAGCTTGAAAAATTACTTAAATAATTAATGTATTGTCAAAACAGTTGCTGGTTTCTGTCGATTTTATAAATTATTAATCGACTAATCCTTTCAGCCTTGAGTGTCGGTCTTTAAGCTCTCTGTAAGCTTTTTAGATTTTCTGCACAATGTTGAAATAACAGAAATATTACACAGGATAATGAAATTCTCTCATAGTTTGATCATAATTAAAGTTTTGGCAAGTTAGGGTACTTTTGTATAAATCTCATTCGTGTCTGGACATAATATCTGACAGATGTGTTGTCAGTCACTGTAGACCTGTATTGAGATGTGCTCAAGGTCAAATACCTGTCGGAAGGTCATGAAAGTGTAGAATTGAGATATATAGTGGCGTCGGGGTCAGTGATGCCCATTACCTTTCCTTTGTCCCCTACAAATGAGTATCATTCAACTGATTATCTATTATCATGTTATTGGACGTAAATTTAACAAGCTGTTGAGAGCGCTGGAAAATCAATACCTTTTAAATGCTGTTTATGTGTGATTAACGGTTAATATCCTCACAAATTATTTAATATAATAAGGTCATTTGTCTTTCACATGAGCCCGGTACCCTGCAAAGAATAATAGAATAATAAATGAGGACACTAGTGAAGAGGAGATTTCTGATGCTTTCCCGGCTCCGTTTTATTACCCATATCCTCTTTACAGCTACAAAGCTGCACTATGGTTATTTTATGCAAGTCATAAAATTAGGCTGAGATGGAATTAGCAGACTCGGGGCTCTTTATAGGTCAAGCCGGTAGTTTATGAGCCCACGACTCCCTGGCACTATTGTCAGGAGGCTAGTTAGAGGGGTCTTTAAGCATGATTTAATATGTCCATGCCTTGGAAAATAGTTAAATAGCTAATTAAATGGAGGAGTTAATTTACATATTAATTGACCTTCCAGTAATATTTATATTGATACCTACATGAGGAGCCCTTGTCTTCATTGCCTTTCATCATAGTTAGTCTGAGCAAATATGGTGTAACTTTTTTTGTTTAAACTCAAGTTTCTTTTTATTGTCGCTGGAGAGGTGCTGTGTACTCCCCGCCATGTCAGGCACACAGCTGGCTGGGGTTTTGTGTGTTGAGGACTCCTTTTGTTGTCGGATAATGGAGGAAGCACCATAAACAGCGATGGGAAGTGGCCTGGGGGGCTTTGCGGGTTGGGTGGCTGGGGTGGTGGGAGTGTGTGTGTGTGTGTGTGATGGGGGGGGGGGGGGGCGCTGACAAAGGAGCTTGAGGAGGTGGAGGACAGTGCCTGTGTCAAAGCTGCTCTTAATTATATCTCTAATCACCAATCAGCTTGCCAACAGAACAGAACCCCGAGGCTTGACATTAGCCCAACCTGTACAGAATTAGCACAACATTTCACCTGCAGACACACACATACGAACACACACACAACACATGCATGCACACACACTCTTCTAAGCCAAGTCGCCTCCTTAGAGAGAACACGACATAAATCTGTTTGTTTGTTACTCTCCACTCCAGCTATAATGCTCCATAAGAGATTTGTGCCACATTCTCTATGATAATAATCTATCGTACTAATGCGGCCCCGGCATGTCGCATTGTCATGTTGATGTCCGCATGGCCATTGAGGGGTAATGATGACACGGATCAACGATGATAGATTGGAAGCACATTGTTTGTTTTCGACGGGGGGCGCGTCCGTTCTGTGTGCCGTGTTGTTAGCATGGTAAGTGTGTCTTACAGCCTATTATCAGGTTGATCATTTGTCACTAGCCTGTCTTCACTTTGTCTCCCACGTTCTCTTTGGATAATGGCCCTTCAAACGGATCTGCATATGAGGCCTGCATTCAACAATAGCTGTCCTGAATAGGTCTTTTCAGGCCGTGTAAACTAGAAATGTGGCAACAAATAACCGACAGGAGGTTTGCTGGGATGAGTGAGTGCAAATAGAGACTAAGCACTAGTATGACTTCAGGTAACGGTCTCCTGAAAGAGTTTTCACTTTGACTTTCCCCCATTTTCTATTTTAAATCTCCCCATCCTGATATTTATCATATTTTTCAAACCAAATTGATTAAACACATGTGATCTGGCATCTAGCTTTAGGTGTGAGAAAATGATCCAGTGCACAGTATCTGTCTTCCATTATCTGTCTCCCCATGGCTTCGTCTCCTGCTGGTTTTTACAATATGGCTGCCAGCCTGAACCCCCCTGATCCAGCCACAGACCAGCAGCTGCCCAGCAGACCCATGCAGCCATCAGCAGCACCTCAGGGCCATCAGCTCTCATCACTCACTGGGACTAAGTAGCTTGTCACAGGGTGCTGTGGCTGCAAATTGAATATTGTTATGATCGCTAGATTTTTCTCATCAATGCGCCACGCATGCTCATGTTGTTAACATGTTGATGTAGGACAGAGCAGCTTGGATGACACCTTTTTTTCTTCATCTCTTGTGATTTCAGCTGACAGTTGTAATATAAAAGTGCTCCTGCTCACACGAGTCTACTGCAACTTATTTCATTTGAAGTTAAAATGATTAGTAGAATAATTGATTAGTCAATTGACAGAAAGTCTGCAACTATTTTCATAATCAGTTCATCATTAGACAAAAATTCCAAACATTACCTAGTCTCAAACTGAGTAGTTTTTGGTTCTGGACTGCATTCTTCACTATTTTTTGGACCAAACGATTAATTGATTATTCAAGAATATAATTGGCTGTCAGTGGCTGGCCGTAGCAGTGTGCACACACATAGAAAAGTAAACTGACCAACAGCTGGTCACCTATAATTTCTCTTCTGTTCTGTGTCGTTTGTGTGGCATTTAGTATCCAAGTGGCCCTGTCCTCAGGAGTCTGTCCAAGCTCTGCAGCAGTAGCCTTTATTTCACCTCAAACACCGGCTGTTAGCTATTCAGTGGCTAACAGTTAGGTAGAGTCATATGACCAGATAGCAGTACAGAAAGGAGCCTGGGAGATGTCAGCTGTGCAGTAACAATAATCTAGCCAGGCCTCTCCGCCCCATCCTGAGCCTCAGCCAGTGTCCAGCATTTCCAACTGAATAACTCTATAAAATGGACACCTGCCACAAGACCCCGCATGCATCACTAGTGCCAGAGTGGCGAGCACAATCGCCCGGCAGTCACGGCCAGTTGCCCGCTGATATATCAGATGCGATCCCAGAGAAGGGGTTCAGTGCCCCAGCCAAATGTTAAAGTTATTTGTTCTTGTCATTAAACTAAACTTTATTGTGACCCTCTCTCGCTGTTATTGCACAAGTAGCGATTCTCCTGGACTGGACTTTATCATTGAGACTGTCTATGAATCTCTGGGGCTTTGCCACTGCACTTCACTGAGCTATAATTCCTCGTTGCCCTTAAAGACTAGAGGGCCATAGAGAGGGGAGAAAGAGGAGAAAAGGGAATGAGGAGCAAAAAACTGATATGACAAGAGCAAGCATTTTTCAATTTGCCATCCTGATTTGCAATTTAATAAACACTGCCACGACATGCACACACAGACAGGGTACTACACGTTTTTATAAGAAAGGGTTGTGTGTGCTATCTGTCTATCAAATAGCTAATAGCTCTAAATAAGAACACACAGTACTTTATATGAGGGAAAAACATATTTATAGGTATACGTATTTAGGCAACACAGGGAAGCATTAGATGGTTTTAAGTGTCTCTAGAACCAAGGATCTGGAAAATAACACGTTATTTACAAATTTATTTTAGATCAATTTGGACACTCATACCGGTTTAGGCATCTTAACTGGATATTATTTATACTCTGTTGTTGTGTGCGCCAGTTAAATTGACCCATTTATGTCATCTGTACTATACTTAATGTTGTATCAATTTTCTTATGCTGACCTCCTGACTGGATTTCTATCTCAATTAGTTTCTATTTTCCAGGTTAAATAAAAGGGAAAAGACATCATTTACAGGAAGATGTTGTGCAAATTGCTCTACATTTTTGGGATGACCTCTTAGAGGTCGGGGCGCAGGTACCATTTCTTTTGTTTAAAAACAACAGGTTCAGACCATGAATATCATGTCTATTTTCAGTTTAATACAGGCTAGAAAAGAATTTTTGAAAAGATATGCTCTTCTCTGTCTGCACACAGCTCGGATCCAACCCATTAATCAGTAACCACACAGAGAGCCATTATTATTCTTTTTATTATGGAACTTTACATCAAAGTTTTGGTTTTAACATTTAAAGCTGATGGTGAGAAATGGAAAGTATGGATCCCCTTACTGTTGTAATGAAAAGGGTTGTGATCCATGGCTGTTTGCCTTGCCTCAGTGTGCTTTATCGCAGACAATGAGGGCATCCCTCACTAGCTTTACACCATTTTCAGAATGTTTCATTATGCTCCTATTTTTCCTAAGGTTTCCACCTTCGTTGACCCCACATCTGCTGCTTAGGAAAAGGCATTTAAACTGATATTAGACAGAAATATGTTGCAAAAAGTGTTTGTGGATCATTAAGAGGCTGCAACTGTTACAAAAACATTAGCATTTGTGAGGTACACTGCAGACAAAAGGTGGCTCTTTTTACAACCTGTGTATTTTCCAAAGGTTCTGGAAAGAGACAATGCGGTCATAGAAAATATAAACTGCAGATAAACGACGTGACATAAAACTGCAGCCCATGTCCTGTCAGGCTCGGGTGGCTTCCAGGCTCAAGCTGCCTTAATTTTCACCTCCTGTGAATTGCACTAACATCCTCTTTCTCCTCTGGCATGAAAAAAGGAATATTTTGATGTTCTTTAATGAGATGGTGTTATGCCTGGATTGTGCCATTTTACATCTCCATACATAAATGTCTTGCACATATGATACTCTCCATGGGGACACAAGGAGTCTCCAACATTGTCTTTCGTCAACAATCTGACATAGCTTGATGGTGAACGACACACAGTGCACTTTGAGAGACATTCTAGTCCACTGCTGCTCAGGACATTTCTGACCTGGCAACCTTGAGTCTGCCAACTCATCTCCAAAATTCCTTTTTTCCTCAATGAGGTAAAAAGGGCAAGTTTTCGCTCTTTAAGATGGCGGTACATAACCCATCCATGGAACATAAACGTGTCTGCCGGTTTGGGAAGATGGATGGAGGCCCACATGCCTGCCTTAATAAAAAGGTCTTTAAACCCTCGTCCAGATCTTCTTCCCAAGGAAGCATGATATTAAAGACAGGCAGGGAACTGGGCTTGGTAAACGTAATGGATCGGCAGGAAAGTTTAAAAGCACCAAGGGGGTAGGCCATTATGCAAAATAGGCCTCGCACAAGTAATCTGCGCCCTGTCTCTCAGCTGCCAAAGACAAAGAACACATGCAGAGGTCCTGATTGCTTCTTAAGAAGCTCCCCGCGCCGCCATGATGGATTCTGGTATTTTGACTGTTAATATGTTTGAATGAAAATTATTTATACATTTCGGTGAGGTTGAGCGGCTCTCCCTGTGATTACTGCCTCTGAAAATGAGAGCGGAGGAGCAGGAAATTTCCATGTCACAGAGGCCTGATGTATACTCAGATTATGGGCTGATTGCGGCTCAGATGAGCACCGCGTAGAATCGTTTGCCCGCGCCTGTGACAACTCCCCATCCCTGACAAGGCCTCTTAGTTTTTCTGGTTATTGATGCATTCTGCATAAATGCAATCCATTGATGGTGTCTGCTGGCGGAATATAGGTATGGAGGGGAGGTGGCTGGTTGTGTATGTGTGTGTGTGTGTGGAAGCGAGGTATTTAATACACTCAGAGGCAGGGAGACAAGCAGCAAGGAGAGCATCCTGAATGTTTTTTATCCACCGCCGTACAGAGGAGCTGATCAAAAGTGAATCGTGTTCGAGGGGAATCTGCATGTGTGATGATGATACCTGGGTAGACATTTATCAGCCTCCTTGTGCTAGTTTGGTGCCGACAAGAAGGATAGCATAATGTGGAGAAGAGGAGCCAATTGACAAGAAGGATTGGTGATGAGAAGACATGAAGGGGGTCGTTGAAGGTGGAAGGTGTAATGAAAGGGAGCAACATGGATTTTACATGCAAAGTTGCACTACTATACTTGTGGGGACATTGTATTGATTTGTACTGACATTAATTCTCCTAAAGACTTTTGATGAACATAAGCGAGTCATAATTCTAACCTTAAACCCCAAAACAAAACCTTGATCCTTAAATGAATAGTTAACCTTATGGGGAATACAAGGTGGCGCCCTCATGTGACAGTGTGATATTTGCCCCCCCCCCCACACACACACACACATATACACTCACATTGACCTTGGTCACCTTTTTGGACATTACATATACTTACATTAATTTCCTGGAGACTTACCCTAACCCTAACCATAATCACTACTTGCTTAACCCTAACCTTACCTTAACCTTAACCTTAACCACTGACCAAAAAATCAGTGTTTTACCTATTGGGGACAATCTTTTGTCTCCAATTGGACAAGATGTCCCCAGTCAACTGGTCGTTAAGTCTGAAATTTGTACCTGAAAGCAGCCTGTGACCACACACACATACACACACACAGAGCTGTGTGTCTCAGAGAGTTCAGAGGGGGGCACAGAGACAACAAATTGATCACTGATCCTTTAGCTCCACTTATAAGGTGATGTAGCAATATCACCAGAAATCCACAGGCTGTCTGTGAGCCCTAATATAATTATGACAAACTAGGATGCCACTGTCTGAATACCGAAAGCAAAATATTTTTTTCATCAGCTTAAAGTTTTCAAATTTGGAACCGAGTATGTTTTGTTACTTTAAAACTCTTATAAACATTAAGTGCAACTCCAAAAAATATTTTAAAGCAATTTTTCATTTTTCTTAATTCTTGAAAGGTTGACTTTTTGAAGATGAAAGATCATCATCCAACAGCAAGGACTTAAATGGGGCCCTCAATATCCGCCTCCAAGCACCAATACATAAAAGTGATTGATAGATCCACTTACAGCACAACAATCCCCCGAGAACAATTACCACCGCTTTGTTAATTCTGCAATCATGGCACTTGATCATGGCATATCTAACTCTTTCATCCTGTTTTGGACGATATTCAAGAGAAACTTTTGGCTCTTCCATTCAAGAAAGACTAATGACAATATTTCAGTAGCCAACTTTTTAAGCCAATGAAAACCCAGACAGCATGAAAGAGCTATTGCAGAGATAGTGGAGCAGTGCTACTTTGCAGTAAAACGGAATAAGCATTAAAAGAAGAAACAAATTCCACCCCACCCACCCCCCCACCCCCCTCTCACCACACACACACACACACACACTCATGCATTCAGTCAGCACCCCCAGGCATGGGTTCAGTTGTCCCCGTCTCTGTCTCTCTCTTTTGGGGCCTGATTTGAATACGAGACTTGTTTTATGGAGGAAGGTAATTGGAAGTTGGTGATTTACTGCAGTGTATACAGGGACTGCATCCAACAAAATATCTGGAAGCAGGGAATAATCGCTTTGTAGCCTGCTGCTGCATTTATCTGGACACAGGTATATTTTAACCACCGGGTGTTGACAGTGTTGACTATTAGCCAGCAAATAAATTATTCAGCACTTACAAGAGGGGAAAAAATGGGAAAAATCTCCTTTCCGCAGCTACAACAGGACAAAGCAGCGTGCACTGGCAGAAAAAAGAGGCAGTCATTTTTTCTTCAATTACAAAAGGCAAATATTTATTATTTATAAGTACTTGCCTTGTATGGGCTTAAATGTTATTTATGAACCTGTTGCATAGTGATTTCCAATGTAACTCATTATTTTTAGCTGGAGGGTGTTGTAAAGGAGCAAGGATATATTTAATGACACTCTGCTAGTCGGTGCAATTACACTGTAATCATTATGTAAAATGTCCTATTAATTAAACCAATTTCTGCTGGGGGAACATTATTTTCTGCAGGGCCTGTGCCTCATCCTTCAGCTGCCTTGCTGCCTCTTGTTTTTCACCAGACCCCTATTATGTTGTGACTTCACTGCATACATATTTATAAAAGAGATTTTCATTATCCCCAAGATTTGGAACCACTTTCAGATTAATATATAGAACATGCCACTGAGGTTTGAAAGGCAATTAGGTTTCTTTCCAATCATACAGTATTTTGGCCTTTGGATCATTGGTGCAGTACTCGTTGCATTTATAAGTTAAGAATTTTCCTTTTTCTGAGAGAAAGACAGATTGGGCTAAATATTGGATCTAATATCTCATGATTAAAGGATGGGATGCTCAGTAGCAGCATTAGGGAATGTGATATGACTTAAGGGAAGAGTTACAGTTTGTTTTCCTCGGTCCGAATCAGTGGATGAGTCGATGAGTTGTTTTCCCGTTGGTTTGGGTTATTTTCACACAGAAAAAAAGAACTAAAATGCAACACTACAAGCCACGTGAGAATGTTCATTTCGTTCATTGGTTAGTTATGTCTGGGGTGAGCACAAGAACGCCAACACAGGAAGAAGGTCCAGTCTGGCCAAATATCCAGAATGCAACATACTTTGTTTTGTTTGTCAGATTCAATCTCTAGCTGCTAGAAATTTTTGATTTTGCTCATCTTCATCCCAGTATGTAAAGTGCACCCGGCTATGGTAGCCTTTTAGCTCAAACTTCCAGGGTCGGGACAAAGTCAGATCATGTTCTCTTAGCAAAAAAACTGCTTTGGAATTTCTTTGGGACCGTTGTTTTAATCAACATCAGAGTACGACCACTGCGCTCAAAAAAATCGTGTACCAAGGGAGAAAACAAACCAGAGTCTGATTCAACTGCAACACATTTGGACTTTGTTAAAAGGCGTTCGAGAAAAACTGGATAGACGAATGGAACAATGATGTTGTGAATGAATTAGCATAAATCAAAAGGTGGGATTAAATTGAGTTCTTTAAATCCACTCTAAAAGTTTCACTTCTTTAAAATGCAAGAGGCTACACAGAATTCCAAATTTGTCTCCCTCTAAGAAAATGTTGGTGCTAGCAATCATGGCAGAATAGAGTAGTTGACCCTCCTTGGCTCTTTATCTGCTGTTCTGGCAGTCCTAATGTTGCTGTCGTGACCAGGGGTCATTGGCAGATCCAATGCTCTTCAGACACAATCTGTTTTCTTTACTTCTTGGCACAAAGGAAACGATTAAGAAAACAATTCAATAGAGAGCGAGAACACACACGCACATCTACATTGCAAATGGAGGCACTGGGATGTTTGCTATTCAGAAAGCATAGGTTGGGATAGGCCCTCTTTGTAAGAGTGCTTATACAAGAGGTCCACCTCTGAACACAATGGTCGACCGTAATTCTATTGATAGAATTAGGCTGCTTTAGTGGCTGAAGCGCCGCGTGACATTAAAAATAATTCCAATTCAACAGATTTAGTGACTCCATTCAACAAGCTCAATAAACAGTAATTCATTTACTGATGAGAGAAGCTGCATTACGAGATATTGAATATATAATCAACTTTTTAAACAAGCAAAATCCTCTATCAGAAGTGAAATTGTACACTAATTTTTCCCCCACAATGTCTCCAGCAGGCAAACGGAGACTGCAGAACCAAAAAGAGACTGCAAAACCAGAAGGAACCATGTTATTTATTTTTAAATGTTAATTAAGCCCTCAATTTTGACATATGAGCCACACTTAAAATTAAAATTGGTGTTCAACATTTTCATTATGATAAATGATATGGAGCACCACCTGCAAGTACATTCGGCGTTCAGAAATATTTGCTATGAAGACATAAGAGTCTTTATCTCTGAGGGTCTCTGAGACAGATGGCAACAACATTTCCACTCATAACCGCCTTGCCGATCTTTTCCCATGCAGCTTGCCACGTGTCATACGTCCATTCAGAAAGTTGTTACAGATGACTATCTAAGCGTGTCAACCATGTTTGGGAACAGACAAAGCTGTGAGAACCATGACCCGGCTCTTATCAGGAGAGAGGACTAAAGCTCCTTGTGAGAGCGTGACTAAAGCGCTGACAGTCTGAGCGGCTTATAAAGAAGAGTTGTTAAAGTCAAGACACCTGCTGCTAAAAAGGAAGACTGGCTGAGGGTTATGATGATAGTGATTATAAAAAAAATATAGAGGTTTTGATTGCGATTAATATGAGTGTGGAGATGGCGCTGATAATAAGTGTGAGAAAAATGATAAAAATATATAAGGTACATGTGTGCTATACGTGTTCATCAAATACTCAAATACAAATACTATACTACCAAACAAGCAAAATCTCACATTTTTTCATTAATAGTGGAGGTTCATCCTCTCACAGATAGTGTATGCAATACAATCATGAATACAAACACACCCACACACACACACACACACAAGTACGATCAGATATTTCCAATCTGCAAGACATCAGCAGGTTAAGATTATTATTACACAGGCAAGAGGTGGCACCATGATTCTTATCACAGGTATGAATTACAATATTTATACTGCGTGCTTTATTTGTGGCTGGCAGACGGATGGCAGTGTTGCGTTTTAATCCATTATGCTGCAGTGGGGTGTCAAATTAGGCCGCTTCATTAATACACTATCCACAAGCGAGAAAGAGGAGAAAGAGGAGAGAATGAAAGTGTAAGGAGAAAAAAAAAGAGCAGGAGGAGGAGGGGGCTACTGTACATCAGGGAGAGATTATTATTATTCCGTCTCTCTGAGATGAGAGCAAATTATAAGAACATACACCTTCTTCATCTGTTTGGATAAGTGGGGGGCCGGCGCCTGATGGATGACTGTGTTTACAAATGAGGGTGATAATGTTAAGCAGAGGAGCAGTACATATATTTCCCACCAATGATGCTGTGGCTGGTCACACACACACACATACACACAAACACACACAATGAGGAGGCAGACTGATGATAAGAGTCCCTTGGCTACCGGATTAGGCAATCTTCCCAACCGCCAGCAGATTGATAGAGTCACAGCTCACAGATGCAATTGCAACGGGGAGGAATAAAGTTTGGCCTGCTGGTATCATCTGTGCTTACTGCCAGCTTGGTATGAATCTCTGAGGAAGGATGACCTGTGAGGGAGACGAAGCACAGGGCATTTACCTCAGTTTCCTCTGTGTCCATGCAGCTGTGAAGGGCCACCGTAGTCTGCTGTACCTGCCAGACAACAAGTGATATTATTTCTATGCGTCATTTATTATTTTGTATAATTACTAAAGTATACAGAGATAGGACTAATATTATATTTTCTAGTAAAAAATACCAAGTACTACCTTCTTCTCAATTGTTAGAATTTGCTGCATCTCTTGTCTTGTCTTGTATGATGGTAAACTGAGCATCATCAGGTTTTTGACTGTTGGTTGGACAAAACAAGTTATTTAAGGATGTTATCTTGGGCTCTGGGCATTTTTCACACACATTTTATAGACCATAGAAGAAAAAAGTGGCAGATTAATCGATAATGAAAATAATCCTCATAGTTGCAGCTCTATTCCCTTTCCTCTTGCATTATGTTATTTCATGCAAAGCATCCCAAAAGTGTGAAGAATAAACTTGGTGTTTTTTTTTTTCTATTTGTATATTATAATTTCTGAAAGTGGTGTTACAAAGACTGTACTGTACTTATGATTGAGTCAGTAGCAAAATAACAACAGATGATCAAATGCAAGTAATTAAATCATTTATGTTTGTTAAGTATTCATTCTGGGGGGAGAAATTAAGAAAATAAAAACTTACATTCCCCACTATGTCCCTTTACATATAAATGCACTTCCTGAGTTGCACAGCACTATCACAGTGGAATTACCTTGACTTAATGAAGAATAAATACACTGAGATAATTAATTACTTCACGCCTCTGTTAACTTTGTTTTAGTGTTTACTTGGGTTTGCACAGATTTAAGTATAATATTTAATATGTTTATCTTAATGCTACAAGATTTACAATCCCATCTGCTGTTTAACATTTTGATATAAAAAAGAAAAGTTTATTATTGTTAATGTTAATTAGAAACACATTTTTTGATGCTTGAGGTTTTATTTGTTGCCACGTAGCTTTTCACTGTTTGCAGTGCCACAGATTCACTTTATTGTACATTTTCTGACATGTTGGTGAACAAATAGTCCGGATAGTTTCATCAACAGCCAGACTCTGGCTGAAATGAATGAATGGACTGAGTCAGTCAAGAGCAATCGCTGGCGGAGAGAGGTTAAATGTCTGCATTAGAATGTGTTTGGCCCCCCAAGCATGTTAAAAAGCCCTTCCTTCAAGATCCCCCATAATTCCACAGACCTTACCATGTCATCTTTCTCCAGGTGTCACAGGAAATAGACTGATGAATCACTTCCTGATGTCACTGCGGTGGACTGGTGACAATCAGCGAAATGATAGTGTCTGCCTGCCTACACATATCTGTAATTGATAGCCCAAACCCCAAACACTCGCCTCTCTCCACTAGCTATGATGGAACATTGGATTGAAATCACTCCGGATGAGGTGGGGTCTGGGCCATTTGTTATTTACTTCCCGCTTGCTTCACAAGAACACCCCCACCCAACCCACTGCCCCCCCTCCCCAAACCCCTTACCAACACCACCACCTCCTCAACCCCCACCCCCCACTCGCCCCTGCCGCCAGAATTTTCGCCACAAGAACACATTATGGTAATCAGACAGTATGTGTGTATAGGAATCAATCAACGGAGAAGCCCATCGCAAGAGTTATGACACAGCGAAGACTGTTTGTAACTTTTGATTAATGGGTAGATCTCCCCGGTTTTTCTGGATGGATGGGGAAGCGGGACGACCTGTAGGACTGGTAGGTTCAGTGAGGGTGGTGTTGGCTGCTTTTTATATGTGTGATTTGAGGAGGGGGTTGCAGCCAACATGCCAAACCAGGGTTTAACCCATTTTTTTGACACGGTATGGCTGCACAGCGGTGATGAATGCCATCTCAGATACCTCTCATCAGCATTACCGCCACCTTGGCACTGCCTCTCTCCCTCGCTCTCTCTCTCCTGTACCTGCCATCTCTGTTTCTGCCTGATTTATAAAGTTGTTATGGCAATTCACTCTAATGTTATTTCCTGCCACATAAATACATATATCTCAGGCAGGTATTATAAGGCCTGTAATGGAGGAGCATCAGGGCTGCTCTGGGGATCATTTTAGGATATTTGGCAGGGTGTTATTGGTTGCGCTGAGAGAGAAACTTACATTAGCATTAATCCTCGAGGTGCAAGAGAAAAGAGTGCGGGGACTGTTTTATTATCATCAGACAGGCTTTTGTTTTAGCTTCTGCATTTTTTTTGTTGCAAAAATTAAGTTTCAAAGCAAATTTTGTTCTTTGAGTATATTCTATTGACGCCTTCAGTGCAGTACAGTTTCTCAGTATAGCAGAAAATGAAGGGAGAAGAGATGAAGGATGGAGCATAACAAAATTCATTGTCTCGACTCGAATCAGTGTTGTTTCGATTACATGTCAGCGTCCTATGTATTATGTTATTATGAATGAACAAGAATGCACAGTCACTTTTTTACTGTTTCAATTATTCAGTATCATTCATGAACAAACTGCATCAAGCATGAGGCCCACAGAGGCCAGCAGCCTTAGAGCAAATTGTCTCATCCCTGTTTAACATTAAAGTACATGCAAACAAAAACAAGACTAACATCCATCACCCATTTGGAACTTCTGCAGATATTAAGGTTTGCAAATCCAAGGGGCAAATTGTTTGTGGAATCTCCATTATGCCTTTTTATAATGTTGTCATTAGCAATCAGCTCACTGGGAAAACAGGATGGCGGGAGGTGGAGGAAAATCATTTGAACCTTCGGCCCTGCCATGGATCCCCTGCCGCAGAGGGGGGTCAGGGGTGCCAGTCAGGGTGACAGCATGGGTCAATACTCAGGAGCTGGTGGAGGATCGTGCAGTGGGGAGGGGAGGTGGGGTGGAGTTAGGAGAGTCACAAGGGGGAGTTAGAGTAGGTCGCCCTCCGAGATCAGCCAGATTTAAGGGGAAGTCTGCAGAATGTCGAGACGATGGAGTGTGTGTGCATGAATTTGTGTTAGGGTGTGTGCGGTGGAAATCGGGGAGGGGGGGTTTGAGTGATAGTTGCTGACGGTGCCAGCAACAGCCAGGAGTTCACACACACACACGCACACACACACACGCACACACACGTACAACCTAATGACAGGCGGAGTGGAAGTATTGAAAGGTGTGACGGCCTTGTCAGGGAGTGTCCCTCCCTGTCCTCTGCTGCCAACCTGCCCCCCACCCCCTCCACCACTCAGAGGGCATGGCACACCACACAAGACTGACACCTGAAATATTGAGTTATCGATACAGTGTCCGTATGTGACAGGTGTGTGTGTGACAGCGTGTGTGCGTCATCGTACGACTGAGAGAGTTATTGATACTGTACAATGCCTGTGTAACATAAGAGCACCGTGTGTGTGTGTGACTTTTTTTTTTTTTTTTGCATGAGGTGTCACTATATGTGTGATGGAGTTATTGATATTGCGTACTTGGACTCGAACCACCCATCGATCCCTAGATACACGACACCTGCATGCAAGTCAGGTAAAACCAGCACATGTCGGAAATATAACGGACAGGTTTGCTGGCAGAATCCAAAGTTTTTAGCAAAGACGTTCCAAGGACTTTGAAGATACATGTTCTGGAAATTACTCAATCAGCTGATGTGTTAACATTATGGGCTGATATTATATACACAATTGATGACATTTAGGTGATAACATTTGCGTGTGAGCAAAGAAAAATGGAGGAGGAAAAAAAAGTGCCCACGGGTAATAGAAAAATCCAGCGGTATGGTGTCAGGTATGGATGTGAGATATAAAGACATTTTTTTGCCAGGCCTATTTCAGCCAGACAGTAGGGGGCTATTTGGAATGGAGGAAAGTAATAACCTCCATTTGTTCCCCCTTGTCCCTCGGCTTATGAAAAACGCCTTTACAACTTGCTTTGCCTTAACTGGGTTTTCTGGGGGATTTTGAAGTTTGGCAACTTGTCACTCGGATTGGAGCTGGTGGAAATATGATGTTCAGGTCATGGCTTTCTCTGCTAGTTCAATATGTTGCTGTATGATTGAGGCAGGCTTGGCGAAGGGGATTTGGGCTATTAATAAAGCCTAGGGTGGTCTCGGGGCCACTGTACAGGGTACTGTACTGCTGTTGTCAAAGAGAAAAACCTAGAACTTTATTTTTTTTCTGGGGATAAAGCAGAAAAAAAAGTTGGTTGACAGCTGCATATATTTTTTTGAATCTGAAATTAAAAAAACAAACAAAAAAAAAAACAGAAAAAACTAATGAAAAATTGGACTTTTGTTTGTTTTTTATTCTACAAGAGCAGCAGTATCTATACGATGTGTTATTCCACATTCTGGTCTGGCGCTCCTTGAGCCCCCGGAGAGCCCGGTCAGCCGGCTCAGCTCCCTACTCCCCTTGTCTCCATCACTATCAATTGTCTTTGAACAGCTCCGATCATCACCTCAATTATCCGTGGTCCTGCCCACCTGATGGGTTTTTTGCCAACTATAACTTCTCTGTGGATGGACAGGGAATAATGACAGCTGAGGCCTGTGCTTGGGTAGCAGGGTGGAATACAAAGAGGGCGAATGGATGTAGATGTGGCTGTAAAACTGGGCCTCACCTCAACACACACACACACACACACACACACACACACACACACACACCGATGCTCGAACACACTTCGAAAAGACACACACAAACACGAGAAAACACACGTACAGTCTCGCACCTGCACATAGACACTCACACATATATATCCACAGTTGTTGATGCAAGCACACACACACAAACCCCTATCCCACCTCCTCCTGTAGAAAAGCCATTTACTGACCGAGCGCCGAGGTGTCAAGCTCTAAAGTGAATCTAAGAACGTGCTTGATGTGTTCTCTCTCTCCACCTCTATCTCTCTGTCTCTCTCGCTCTTTCCGAGACTGAGAGAAACTCATTTACCCTGCAAATCCAAATACACGAGCAGAGTGGGAAAATGTATTCATACCACAGGTGATCTTATTATGGGCGCGGTAAACTGAGCAATGAGAACATCATCCACTGCAAATGACACCTAAACACATATCGACAAAGGGAGAAAAAAAAAAAAAGTAATATCATCTGCATAATCAGAGAAAAGCAGTCAGATACCATCGTCTGGGAAATGGAATGAATCGAAAAGTTCAGTGCCAGAGCGTCGTGCTATTTATGCGTGATAGTGATTCGATTTAAAGTCTGCAAGGGATCTCCATGTTGTTAGTGCATGGGAAATAAGCGTGCCGTGGGTGCTTTAGCTATTAGCCAAGCAAAATACAACACAGAATAATCTAGTGCAGGATACAAAACAGTTTACATGAAATTATGTACGAGACAAGGAGCTGGAGCTGACAAATGATCGCAACCGAATAAAGCAAACAACACATCAAATGCAATTATTACATGATCACACTACACTTTATTTAGAGAGTCTGGTGTTGACATTCAGCTATCCATCAGGTAATGGAAAGCAGATACTCAATAAAGTGTCACTTTGTCTTTGCTGCAACCCTTATGTAATCCCAAACATTACTTGTACTGGATCTAACACCAGTCCTAGACCTTCATCAGACCAATAGTAGCATCCTATTTCAATACAATATATTATTCTCACCCTTATTATCTCTATACACATACTGGATACCCGCTGACTACTTATTACCTGAACCACCTAAACTTTTTACTCACATTTCATTAACCATACAATAGGAGGCCAAAAATACATAATATTCATTGATATAATAATGCTGCAGTCACTCATCAGTAGGTATATAATCCTTCTAACCTGGAACAGCAACAACATTGAGTGGACTGCAACCCAAATTGTATAAAGTATCTTTTTGATAATGTTTGACTAAATAAAAGAATTAGTTCGATGATAAAGTAGCAAGACAATGTATGAGTTGGATTATATTGCAGCAATACCTCATCCAAGAACAATCCTAAATTAAAAAGTGTGCAATACACACAATCACAAAATTACTCAGCACATGAAAGCTAAAATGTATCAACACATATCTGTAGAATTATGTTACAGAGTGTGTTACAAAGCTATTATTATTATAACTGAATGAAGTAAACAAGGAGCCAAAAGGTCGAACAAATATGGAGATTTTCCTGATTTATGATCATTCATGAAGGAATTCAAAAACATGAGTCATGTAATACAGTAAGATGTGAAATAAAGTACAAGAATCAGTAGCACCTTTGTGGTCTGACTTGAATTGAAGCTCTAATAAATATAGTAATATTATAATATTACTATATTACTATGTAGCACACTATAATGGTAATAGAGTACATAACTTTTTGGGTTTATAGTAACATTCTCCTGTACCACAATAAAAACGGTTGCCATGCACTGTTGAAATGTAAATAGTGTAAAATTCTGCAAAGGTTATGGTTGGCTCATGATGGGAAATTATTATTCTGCATTGTCTCAGGGCCATCCAGCCAGATAGCTGAGGCATTAGCATTTTCCTCTTTGTTCCCATCTATAAACATTTTTGTTGTCCTGAAGGGTCATCTCTGTATTCTTCCATCTCTCCCTTCCTTCGTAATGAATGAGTGTAATTACCAGGCTTGATTGGTTGGAAGGTCATTGGGAATCCTGTAATTTTTCACTTATGTTAAGCTTGTGTTTGTGATGAATGTACCCAACCTTTCTGCATCCCTCCTTAGATTACTCTAGGCATAGAAATGCATCCACAAATTAAGCTGTTCATTGAACACTGGTTCCTGGCCGGCCATGAGTACGTTTATACAGATAAACAAATGGAAAGAGGTGATGCAGTGGTTTTTAATGCCTGGCCTATTGCAGAAAAGGTATATTGTTTTTTTAAAAAAATATTTTCTATTGTTTTTTTCTCCCACCAATCTTTTAAAGAGACAATGTAGAATAAATGTACAGAATCTTTTCTCTTTGTATTGACAAGATTGGCTGTGAAAGTTATTTCATGAAAATGTGTATTTTGTATCAATAATTAATGGATTTTCCAGATTCAGATGCACAATTTTGTGAGCACATAGCATATACATTAGTCGACTTAATATACTATAAATACTTTGTCCTTTTATCAGTTGCCACACAAAACACAGTAAGTGAAGCTTTTCCCTTTTAAAGATGCTTATTCAACTATATGGTAATTGTCTGACTGAGGATGTTCTTGAACTAGATTTAATTGGATTTTAGATTTCATTAAATTTTTAGGTGTTCCTGTTATTTCGTTCACCCCTAACAGTTAAATCCAGAACAATTTCCTTATCTACCCTTGCTTTCTCTTTCAGTCTCTCATTAAAACTCCCACATCGGATCTTCACGTCTTTCTTGTTTCCCCTCCACAGCGAGCGAATGTTTTGCCCCAGACCTTTACCCACCTCTCTTAGTCCATTTTCCCATTTTCTAAACTTTTCTTCCCCTCTCTTTGGACCTATGATCTGAGTGTTTGGTTGAGGTTTCGCTTCTGTCGGTTGAATTAGTGGCCTGTCAGAGATGGTTCTGCTGCAGGGCGCTGGCAGCTGCCCCACTCACTCCACGGCCTATCAGCCTCACATTCAGCTGTCCATGAAGGAAGGATGGAAGGACGGAGGGATCATTGGATGGAGTGAGGGAGAGAGAGATCAGGCTTCAGAGGTCCAAAGAATGGAGGGATGTGGTGATAGAGGGGAAAAGGGGAAGAGTTCTTGATGGGAAGAGGGGGTGTAGGTAGGGAGATGTGGTTGAAGAATGGATGGATGGAGTAAATGAGTGCATCCCTTCTGGGGTCCTGTGGCCAAAAGCCAGTCAGTGAGTCAGTGGATGAGCGCAGAGGCTATACTCTCCCTGTCTTCTTCTCTTTCTTCTTTCCTGTTTCTCTCTCTCCTCCTGTTTCTCTTACAATTGCCTTCCTGGTGGACTCATGGGCTTCTTTCTCTCTCTCTCTCTTCTCTCTCTTTCACTCTCTCTTTTCTCCCACAATCAGTCGGCTGACAGGCGGACTGGGGCCATGATGGACGATGCCCTCTCTGAGTCCGACAACATTTTCTCTCAGTCCCCGAAGCAAGATCGGGCAGCATCAGAGGTAGGCCAGCGTTGGCCTCTTTCAGTGTTTGTGAGGTCCAATTGCTGTGTTCAGTCACCCCTCTCACGACCCCCATATCAGCTGCGCTGAGCTTGTGCAAACTGGAGCTGACCACACGGCCCTGCCTTCTCAAAATCTGCACACTGGCCATGCCACGGCTAGCAGACGACATTTAACCGCATTTCAACTCTGTGACTTTTCTCTCTTTTTCTTTGTCACACGGAGCAAAATAGAAATATGAGACCGTAAATAGAAGCAAAACTTACATACAAGGTCACCTACAGCTGTCAGAAAATAAGATGTCCTTCCTCAATATAAATGTACTCAAAATAAATACTTTTCCATAATACATTCATAACATAAGTTTGTATTTTCTGTATCATCCTCTTAAAAAATAACTAAGATTGACTTTAATACAACCAATTCAATCATCTAAATAATTAATTGGTTAATTAATTTAATCATTTCCAGATGATCAATATTGTTAATGTTTTGTAGAATCAGAAAACAGCAACTTTATATTAGCAAAACTAAAATATTTCGTCACTTCACACAGCATGAAACAAACAACAACAACAACAAAAAAACAGCCACAACTTAATTCAATCTCATTAATTTGATAATGCTTAATCAATGAGCCCCGCTGTGTTAAAAGGTCTAGTTCAAACATTGATTACTGTCTTTCAATTCTTCCTCAACAATAAGCTGGGGGAGGCAATTTATCATTATTGGCCGTAAGATGCTTTAATCTGCGCTTCCTGAGGTGTCTTTGTGGTGTAAAAATTGGAGGGGAGGTGGGACTCTTATTATTGCTGAAATACCATGAGTTTCCCCTCTTCACACTTACACACACACACTCATTGTTGGTACACCCCCCGGCCACCCACCCACCACTTCCTCAGACTCCTGGCCCCCCATCCCCAGCCTTAATCCAATTTGTTCAGTCCCCCTGTCTTCTGCTGGCACAAAATTAAAGGCCTGCTCCCACAAAAACACCTCACATTTCCAAGGTATTGGCTGCCCTGCAAGACTAGAAACTTCATTTATTCTGGCTAACTTCTCAATTATCTTCCCAGTAGTGGAGACGTGTAAAAAGTACAAAAATCAATAGGATTCCATTCCCCTCGTATTGGAAAGGGGTAAATTAATGAGATAGGACACTCTTTTAATCAGAAATAAATGTTTTAATTCAGATAATGACATAGTTTTCCCTTGCAGAAGGATGACAAATGCCGAGGTGCTGCGAGCCCCACCAAGAAGCCGTTTCAATTTTATTGTAAATATAAAAGGTATTGATCTGCGAGATGTACAAACCCTATTGCTTACAAAAGCCATTCAGGGGGACTGGGAAAACTATTAAGCGGCGGGTCAGAAATCAATAAACAACACTATGAGGTGGCTGAGCCTGTCCTCTCTGGCAGATCTCTGGAAAGCCAAATGGCAGAGTTAGTGACAGGCAGCTCGGTGGCGGAGCAATGTTAAGGATGATAGGGTCAGCTGGTTAATGTGGCGAGGGCCCTGACAGGTCGGCAGCCCACCTCAGAGCTGGAGGCCTGACAAGCTGCCATTTAAACAGACACTGACTCATCAGCCTGTCGCTACAGTTAGTGTTTCACTGCGGTGGGCCTCGGCTGACAGGAGCCATTCTGCTCTTTCTCTCTTTCACTTGATTTCTTTCTCCTTTGCTTGCTTTCTCTTTATTCATCTTTATCTTGTTCTTTTCTTTGTGTGCTCTTATTCTCTCTCGGTCTATTTATTTCTCTCTCTCTTCTTTTTTTTTTTGTCGCTGTTTTACTATCAGTCCTCAGTTGTTCCACTCTTCCCGGGTTGCTTTGCATCCACTTTAGATTGGGTGGGCAGCAGTGGTTACATATGCATGTCTGATGTCGGAATAAACCACTGAGAGAGAACAAGCTGTTTGGATTTGGATTGCTCTGGCTTGAATGCATAAGTCAGATGCATTAACAGTTGACAGCGTGTTCCTGCTTGTACACAGATAATAAATTCGAAATATCAAAAGTTCAGGTATTTGTCATGTTTTTTTACAGGTAATCTTATTTCACTCTTTCAAATGGTTCTTGTTTTTCTGTCTTCTGCTGAATATAACTGATGTGAGAAAAACAAAGCAAATCTGTGTAAGGCATCAATTTTGAAAACTACAGACATCTTTTCTCTTATGTTTTCTATCTTCTTCACAAATATTTCCATATATTAAGTATTTGATGTTTTAAATGTGACAGGGAGATTTAGATGTTTTCTTGTGTTTGTGAGTGCACTGTTTTTTTTTTTTTTGAAGAGGTCCCTTAACATTTGACAACCGAGCTTGTATTTGATAAATCAAACAGAATCCGATAGACGGACTCTGCATGACCAATAGGTACAGGTTATGTCGGTGGCTGGTGGTGGAGAGGTTATGGTGGGCCTGGGGGATAGATTGGTGTTGATTTAAGGAGGAGGAAAGGGAAAAAGTTGGGTTGTCTGGACAGTAATTATGGGAAAAAGCAGGCGACTGACCAGCCAGTCAGGTCAGATGACTTAACCCTAGATCTATGCACTCCATTGGACTGTCGGAGGGTCAGGGCCCTCTGGCAACTCTCACATCTTTGGCCTTCACTGACATCAAAGCCAACAAAAACAACAAAACACCGTCTAATAGAAATGAATCATTGTGTTATATTAGTAATATGTTTGACATTATGGTTGCTTAAGACAAAATATGGGATAATGACAGGACAGGTGAAACACCCAGAGGAAAAGATGCAGGTGTTTGAATGTGATACGTCTTCGCCTGTTGAGCCACTGGGACGCCGCGGCAAAGCTATCTTAACAAACATTGTAAATTGATAAATCATTGAAAGACGCAGAGGGACTGTATCTGCTGGGAGATGCTAAGCAGGCTTAGAGGGGATCAGTCTGTGAGTATTGCCATCTTCAGCAGAGGACATACGCTACATCCGCCAGACAGATAGATAAATAAATCGAGGTGTATGCGTCTGTATACAAATGAGTGAGCCTGTAAAAGAGACAGAAAGAGCGGCTGGGAGTACGGACGGACAGGGGGGAAAGAGGTATAGAGGGGGATGTCAGAGAAAATCCCACGCCATCTCCCCCCTGCGTTGGGACGACGATGATGAGATTTAGGAAGGGTCAACGGCACCTATCAGTAGGTGAAGTGTTTAGTGGGAGTGTTTCTCCACCCCCCTCCTCCTGGAGTGTCATCCCGTGTCACTCTCATCTCCCCAGCCTGATGATGAGGGGGCTGGGGGGCCCAAGGTGCTGGCTCCCTCCTCGGGTGTGGGTCATTTGACCCCGCTGTGTAATTCCTGCCTAATGCCCCTCGTACGAACAAAGCCTGCATCCGTGGCACACTCAGACCCCACTTGACCCCCGCAGCCCAACACAATGCAATTGGCCGTGTCATTATATCAGGCCCGCTCTGTCCCATCTCTCCCTACATGCAACGCGGGACTGTATAAATTGATTTCCAGCTGCTGGTAAAGCACCTTTGCATCTCTCCAACCGGCGTGGGGAAAATGAGAAAAAAATTACAAGGCAGGAAAGGTCATCTGATATCTTAGATGATATCCGGGGAAAAATGGGTCTAAACAGTCAGGGAAAAAATATTTATCTACAGCTCCATCTGAATTTCCATTTAACATCAGCAGCAGCACCTCTGTCTGGAGCAAAATGGTGTTTATCTGTAGTGGCTTTAGCAGACTCGTACTACAAACCAATTCAAATAAAGCTGAAACATGTTGGACATAAATTTGAATAAAATTTGTTTTTGTATGCACTAGCATTCAAATTACTGCATTAAATTATGAACAATATATGCTAAAAAAAACAGACTTTAATTTTTGTTATTTCAAAAACAAATATGAAAATGAACCAGCAATTCAATTTAAAACACGTTGAATGAAATGATCATTATAACTATGCATTTCCTACTTTAATGTAAATACCTATGACTCTCGCAGGTGCAAACTTTTAACATTAGGTTGCTTGCTTTTCTTTTTG